>JASANG010003268.1:0-110746 GCA_030248215.1 Enoplolaimus lenunculus | reverse complement strand
AATCTCATTTGTAAGTCATCAAAAAACCTCCACCTCTTGGAAAAATTTTAGCCCCTCAAACCTACTGGCGAAGAGCCCTGTGTGTAGCGTTGGATAAATTAACCACAGCTGTAATTCGTAATGTTTGTGATAAATGGTAAGGTTCCTTTGTGTCTCATAATTTTTCCTCTCGGAAAATCATTTGTGATAAAATAACAAATTCCGAATTACTATTTCCCCTCAGAAAATTTTTTGAAGAAAATTATAAGATGCCTTCTCTCACAATTTCGCTGTCAATAACACATATATTGCATACAAAAAAATCCGCGTTTCAGAGCATTTGCCAGACGTCCGAAATTTTGAGAATTGCCTATGAGAACCTAACAATTCATTATGTAGGAATTTCAACTACAAAATGATTCTGAAACCACAATTGTGATGCTCAAAAAGTTTTCGGTGAATGCAAAAAGATTGGTAAAATGATAACAAAAAAATATCTCCATCGATTATTCATATTTTATAATTATTTGTTGACTTTAAATATTTCAGATACATATTACGGTCTCTCGGGCGCTCCCCGAAAATGACCAAAAATCCGTCCAATGGACTCCGCCAAAAGACGACGGTGAAATCCAATCAAAAAAGGGTATTTGTTCAAATTACGTGGCGTATGTTAAATTCTAATATTTCACTGGTCTAATGTTGTTGCTGTGTTGAAAAGGTTTGTGATGCAATTGTTCAGCTGAAGAGTTCACAATCAACTTCCGTCAAAATATTTCTACAGCAAAATGTCTTAAAAATAAAAAACATATAAAAACTGAATTTTGCTTATTAATGTTTTTTTTGTGAAAATTACTAAAATTACTATTTTAATCTTAAAAGATTGGTTTTTCGCGAGTTTTTAGAAAGCATACACAGTGTAAATTCCAATTAATTGATTAATCAACTCTGACAGCAGAATTAGCTATTTCGGCGTGGCCCTGAGTTAATAACAGTAAATATTAACTCACACGTGCGCTTGACTTAATTCCGCGCCGAGTCTGAATCAATTTAATCCCAGATTGAGTTCCATTCATATTCACAATCCTGAGTTTTCTGAAACACCTTATTCAGAAGCTCAGACTTCTGAGCATTCAACTCATTCTGAGTTAAAATCAATTCACTGGAATTTACAGTGGACCTACGAGCCTTTGTGAATTAGGGCTGAGGTATGAGCTATTCGTACGTGCTTTGGCTTAGGCTTAAACTTATGAATATGGTTAGACTACTGTCGCAAACCTGTTCTATACATTGGCCGTTCTCCGTATACAGCGTTAAACGTTGGTACACCATATTAACAATACAGACCATCATGATTAGCCGGACGCATATCCACCACACATTACCTTGTGCCCATTTAGGCTCAACTTTCTACCGAACGCCTTTATTACCGACACAGCTGTAATAGTAAATTATAAGGTTTCGAAGGTTTTTTTAATATTTCAGGCTTATGATGGCATATATTTTTTGTTTTCAGGTTATATCATTGAAAAATTCGAGAAAAAGGGCGGTGGTACATGGTCACCGGTGAATCCCGTATCCAATTCCTGGCACGGAACATACGATCCCTGGTCTGAGCGAACGCGAAACGTACCAGTTTAGAATTCGGGCTGTCAACGACGCAGGACCTGGCGATGCCAGTCGTCCATTGTGAACCGAGTGACTTGCAAGCATTTTGTCAGTAAGTTGACATTTATTGATTCAGTAACATTAATTACATTTGCGTTTCTGAAATCTTACTTAAGTATTGAATTATGTTTGATGTAGGCTGAGGTTTAAATTTCTGTTTTGTATTCTTTTTTCAATTCTTCAGAACTTCTGATTGGTAACACATCGAAACCGCCCTCGGAAATTTCAGATCTGATTGTAACACCCGTCCCACAGCCGACCACCAGCCCACCGGTTATTAGCACCTTGTCAAAACAAGTTCATGACCCCGTCCCACAGTTTATTCACCCCGTCCCTCAGTTCAGTGACCCCGTCCCACAGTTCATCGACCCCGTCCCACAGTTTAGTGATTCGTCCCACAGTTCAGTGACCCCGTCCCACAGTTAAGTGACCCCGTCCAACAGTTCATCCACCCCGTCCCACAGTTTAGTGATTCGTCCCACAGTTAAGCGACCCCGTCCCACAGTTCAGTGACCCCGCCCCGCAGTTCATCGACCCCGTCCCACAGTTTATTGACCCCGTCCCACAGTTCATTGACCCCGTCCCACAGTTTAGTGATCCGTCCCACAGTTCAGTGACCCCGTCCACAGTTTAGTGACCCCGTCCCACAGTTTATTGACCGCGTCCCACAGTTTATTGAACCCGTCCCACAGTTCATCGACCCCGTCCCACAGTTCAGTGATCCGTCCCACAGTTCAGCGACCCCGTCCCACAGTTTATTGACCCCGTCCCACTCAGTTTATTGACCCTGTCCCACAGTTTATTGATCCTGTGTTTTTTTTGATTAGGGGGTTGGACGATTGTTGAATCTGTCGAGTTGATTAAATGGGTTCACAGTTGATTGGACTGTTTTATTTTATGATCGTTGGATTTTAGTAGACCTGTTCAATTGATTTACCGCTGTTCACAGTCATCGAATTGTTTCTACAGGTCTTTATTCTACCTGATCCTTACAAATCAACTTATCTGTTTGATAGTTCAGTGACCCTGTTCTACAGTTTATTTACCGCTTCTCACCAGTTTAGTGGATCTGATCCCAGAAGTTCTAGTGATCCTGTTCTGACAGGTCTATTGCTACGCCACTGCTCAGTGGTCAATTTATTTATTTTTTACCCTAAAAATAAAACAGAACTTTGATTCAAGTGAGATAATGTCAGTTTAGATTAGTTTAATTTTAAAATTTTTTACTTTAAGTATTGCGTGGCCTTCTTTTAGATGAAGCGATGGTGTTGGGGAAGTTGCACTTGCAGTTCTGCCTAATTGCTTATGGAGCAGTACCGTTCGATACTGGTGGTGTCTCCAATTACCGGATATATAGTTGAAAAAGCGGCCGTTATCCGGTGGCGATTGGACTCAATGCTTGCTAACAAAAGAATTAAAGGTACAGCAGTAATGTGGCATGAGTTATACACCTTGTGGACCATGTAAAGATTACAGGCGGAATGTTTTTTTGCTTTAACTGGCATTAGAAACAAACGTTAAGGTCTAAACCAACTTTGGCTGAGAGTTAATGTTTAGGTATAAAGGTCATTCTTACCTCCAAGACTTATCATAAATTTATTATTCATTTTATTATTTGAGGATACACATGATGTGGTGCCTAATTTGCCCGAAAGGCTGAAATGTTTGAACTTTCGAATCATCGTAGTCAGGTCTGCTGCTCCTGGCGAATCTTCTCGACTGTTCTCTTGATTTTGTTTCCTTATATGAAGACGCTCCAGGTAGAGTCAACTTACCGGAACAGGAACAGAATTTGAATTTTGACTTAGAAATTTTTGCTGGAAACAGTAATTCAGGTGAAATCTTGACATATTCATGCGTGTAACTTATTAGCAACTGCAACTTTTTCAACAAGTGCAATTTTTTGGCACAATGCATGTTTATGGCAATTGGAATTTTTTGAAATTATTTCGCATTCTTTGCAATTGCAAATGTTGTGGTAACAAAAACTGTTTGAAACTGCAACTCTTGCGACTAGCAATTTTTGTGAACCTACAAATTTTCAGTAGACTTTTACACCATTAAAAATCGTCTCCATCCCACTGACAGCCTGTTTGCGACCACGTGGCGATAGAGATGTATTTCACGAATACACAGTTTCAAATTTGTTGTACGATGTATTAATTGTATTATTTTTATTTGTTCAGATCGACCCTACATCGATATGTCAGCGATCAAAGATATCACCGTCAAAGCGGTCAAGACTTTGAAGTCCGTGTTCCGTTTACTGGAAATCCGCGACCTTCAGCTGGATTTGAGAATGGAACGTCGGATATTTTCCTGATGATCGATATATATCAGTTAAGGTTAGTGATTTTTCATACTACTTTGTCTGTTTGCCAACCCCTAAGGGTGGCGCAGTACTTGTCGTAAGGCGCCCGTACGGCGCTTTCCATCGCAGTCCGTCAGCCGTACGGCGCGATGCGTCAGCGTCCGTCACGACACGGCATCTCATGCGTTATGCGGGGTTCACGTTATAACCAGGGAAGCTTGGGACATGTTTTGTCCTATTAGATTATTTGGGTCACATTTTGTCTGCTTATAGACCCTGTGTCGTCTTTAAAAATTCGTATTTGTCTGCTATTAACATGTGTGGGTCACCTTTTGTTCTTCAATATAGTAAATGATATCGTGGTATTGTCTGCGAATATCATATATTTTCAATATGTTGTCTCCATACTTGAGGTAACATACCCAAATTGTCCTGTTGAATATCGTATGATACTAGAATTTGAAGTTTAAAAGTTACAGTGTCCCGCTGAATATCATCTGTGATATTCGTTGAAATTTTGGACCCAACAGTGTCACGTGATATACCGTACCCTTGTACACATTTATCGTTTGATAGCGGTTGTTTGTAAGCTACTGTTATATGATATTCTTGAGTTTTGTCTGCTGACCCGATATAAGAGCCCGAATTTTAACGTTGACGTCGAATCAACATGGGGAGAAACCGTGTCCCCGCTGCCCGTGAACTAACTGAACCCCGCATTAGTAATTTGCGTACTATATCGTACAGTGACGGACGGTGTCGAACGGATGTCGAACGGCGCCAGACGTCATCAAAAGTAATAAACGCCAGCAATGTATCGTACGTCATCTCGCTTTCAGTTCAAAGCCTTGTAACAAATTTAAAAATAATGGACTGTTAATTATAGGGGTTTTGAAATCTTGCTTTAGTATCTTTTTTACTTAAGCTATGTTCAAGTAATTATTTTAGTCAATGACTTAATTAAATACTTAACTTTTCGAACACAACAGGTAAACGCCAAATAGTGAAGCCATTGTCATTACAAAAAAAGTAACCGTTATGCTTCATATTAAGAACGGCACCACGAATTTACAATTTCAGCTAGACTAACGTTAGCGTACCCGTACGGTTAATTTCTAATCTATTAGATTTAGTCAGCAACTTAAGTAATCGATTGCTTAACTTAAGTAATCTCTAAAACGATAAAATGGCGAATTAAATTACTTAGCACGGATTAAAGCACCAAATTAACCTTAAGTAGGGTTTCAGAAATCCAGCCATACTGTCTTTGATCGTTTTGAAAATCTGTTTTTGGCTAAAACTTTTGGTTTAGAGCTGCTTTTTCCAGCGGAAGCGTTATCAAAAATTCTGACGGGAGGGTAACAGGGATGGTCCACCCTCTTTAAGTCGAAAATTAGATCAGCACTTTTATCAGGATGCGGATCTAAATTTGTGTTATTGTTAATCATAAATGTATATTTTCAGGTTGAACCAGGTGTTGCGATTCTGACCGTCAAAAAATCGATCCGCGGCCACCCTGGTCCATATCCGAGTGACCCTTCGCAATCGGTTTGGTCAAGATTCAGCTAAATTTAACGTTAATGTTTCTGGGTACGTTTTGACTCTCACAAAAGGGACGTAGACAAAAAGGCCCAGGTGTCAAACCTCCTTTGGGAATTTTGTCTTGGTTTTGAACGGTCTTAGTTCCGTACATAGGAACCCTTTTGAATAAACCCGTCTCCGTTTCCTTTCAAAACCCTGGACTAACGCCCATACACACAAAATATGAGTTCTTTTTTTGTTAAACTGTTTGAAACATGAAATTATGGCAAACTTTGCTGAAATTTTTTTTCAAAAACACTAAATCTATCCAAGACACTTGACGAGTGTCAAAATAATTTGAGAAAAAAATAGAAAACAAAAGTGCTAGCTTTAGTTATGTATTGTGATATGATTTTAGATCGTCCTGGACCACCACAAGGCCCCATTGAAGCGACAATCGGAGCCGAAGAAATGACTCTGGATTGGAATCCTCCCGAAGACAACGGCGGTTCACCGATCACAAATTGTATTCTCGAGGAGAAAGATGGGGCAAACTGAATTCGGTTAAGGCTGACAAATATGCCTTTGGAGAGAGAGCAGTGTGAAATTTAGGTAAACTAGATATTTTCAATGTTCTGTTATTTAAACTAGTTTCTAACTTTTTCAACAGATAGTTCAATAAATGTGAGTTACAGATACACTGGATATGTAAGTTTTCAAATTTTCAAATCAATTTAAAAGGCTTTGGATATATTGCCGCCTTGTTGAAATGTAAATATTGTTCGACGGCATGGCCCATGTTACTTTAAGGGGCGTTCAGGTTTCTGGTAGGTCTATAAAAGAGTGCGTTAAGATTCTAGATTACATTTTTTGGCATAGGCTTAGGCTTAGGAACGCATTTTTACAACGCTTACCCTTAGGCTTAGGCTTAGGGATACGCTGTACTGTTACGCCCGTTAAAAGTAGATATTGGCCCAACAGCAATATATAGTAAGCTTATTAGTCTTAGACTTTAGTTGATTTTAGAGATGAAGGTTAGATTTAGCCTTAGAAATTGCACCTCGCCAAAATTACACCTTCTATGAATAAATTCGCAAGGCGACGGTATGTCAGGAGACGGTGGCGCACGTGCCATGGACGGGGGGCGAACGTCGCAGAAACGCGACGGACAGCTTACGGGACGGCGTACGGATGTCTGGGGACGGTGATGTGGGGCTATGAAATCCACAGATGGATGTCTTGGTTTGTGATGGATGTACCATTTATGTCGTACGGATGTTCTTGGTACGGCGGCGGATGGCTACGGACGGCGTACGGACGTCTTGTATCCTGTTTGTTACTGTCCTGAGTATGTCCGTACACGGTAGAAGGTGAAGTAATGTGGCTTAACGCAGTTGCAAACTGCTGCAATGTATAACACGGTGCTGGTTGGTATGAGAGGTGCTATAGGGACCCGTGACAGTTATTGGCGCAGACAGGTAAAATGGTACCAGAAATTCGCAATTTGATTTCAGGTAAAGCAGCGCAATTTTAGGCATTGATGCTTGCGTCCGCAACTTGAAAGAAGAACGAATAGTACCAATTCCTAGTAATTTGGTGCCCGAAATTTATATATGGTGTTAGAGTATCACTTGATATATTGGGAACTGATCGTGGCCAAAAATCCATTTGGTATGTTGTTGTTTTTGTTGTTGTTGTTATTATTGTTGTTGTTTATAATTTATTTATTTTTCGTTTATTTCTTATATTGCCGCTATAAAATGCAGAGCGTAATGAATTTAGTGACATTACTTAACTTCCACAATAACATGGACGTATCATACTGTTTTAGAAGATAGTGTCATATACTGAAGCTAAAAACGAAACTATTCAACAATATAAATTATTCAGGTAAGGAGCTATTGTACAGTCAATAGACCATTTGTTAACGTGCATTATATTCCTACTATTGTTGTGTTTCTGGAAATAAATGTAGGCATTGTATATTAACGGGTGTGACCTATGACCAAGTCGTAAATATACTTTCACAGAAAAAGATTTCCGTTTCGATTCCAATATAAAGAACAGGGCGGAACAGTATTATAAGCTTATTCCTAAGCCTAAGCCTAAGTCTAAGCCTAGTCCTAAGCGTAAGAATGAGAGCCTAAGCGAAGCAATAGTGTAAAGCTTAAGCTTATTCTATTCTTGTCCGACGGAAAAACGTTGTGCCCCCGATCTTTACATGGGCCCGTTCACATAAAAAGATTTCCGTTTCGAAACAAACCTTTAACTCGACGTATACGCTTTGAAAATATTTTTTTAATTTCTCAAAAAAATTTTCAACCTCGCTTGTAAAGTCAGGTAAAATCAAACCATGAACCTTCTGAAATTTCTCATCTTTGGCCCGTTAAGCTCACTGCTGGACTATAACTTTGCTCGAAACAAAGTTCCGAATATAAGTCCGAATACAAATGGTCCAATCATCCCTGACAATAATTCCTACTGGATAATTTATCTGTTCAAATAGTTTCGTTCTTAGCTTCAGTGTCTATGACACTATCTCTTTTTCAAAAGTCATCTGGTGGTACGCATGTTATTGTGGAAGTTGCGTAATGTCGGTAAACACTGCGCATTGTGTATTATTTTACAGATAAGAAATGAGCGAATAAATAAATAAATTATAAACAACAACAATAATAACAACAACAACAAAAACAACAACATACCAAATGGGATTTTTGGCCACGATCGGTTCCAGTATTTTCGAGCGGCTTCGCGACGCCGTATTGATTTTCGGCACAAATCCGGAATTCGTACGAGTGACCTTCTTTCAAGTTGCGGACGCGAGCGTCGATGCCTCGGATTGCGCTGCTTACCTGAAATCAAATTAATCCTGATATAATTTTACTGTATCACAAATGACTGTTAGGGTGATGTTACACTTACTGACCGAACCCTGCGCTGTGTTAGCCGTCTGGCGGTTTGCGACTGCGTCCAGAGACGTTCTTCACCTTCTACCGTGTACGGACGTCTCCGGGCGGTGACGGACGGACCAGACGTCCGTACACTGTCCGTAGCCGTCCACCACTGTCCCGAGACGTCCGTACCCCGTCCGTAGCCGTCCGTCACCGCCCGCGACGTCCGTATATCGTCCGTAGCCGCCCGTCACCGTCCCGAGACGTCCGTACACCGTCCGTAAGCTGTCCGTCACGTTCCTGAGACGTTCGTACACCGTCCGTAGCCGTCCGCCACCGTCTCGAGACGTCCGTCGCCTTCCGGATTACTTTCTTAGAAGGTAACTTTAGCAAGATCCGATCCTCTCAAGGCTAAATCTAAGCTTCAGCGTTAAAATAAGTTAAAAACTAATAATTAATAAAGTTATTATATATTGCTGTTGGCTAATATTACTTTAACGACGGCGTAAACATTACAGCGTATTCCTGAGCCTAAGCCTAAGGGTAAGCGTTGGGAAAATGCGTTCTGAAGCCTAAGCCTATGCCAAAAAATGTAATCTAGAATCTAAACCCACTCTTTTATAGACCTACCAGAAACCTGGACGCCCCTTAAAGTAACATGGGCCATGCTGTCAAACAATATTTACATTTCAACAAGGCGGCAATATATCAAAGCCTTGTAAATTAATTTGAAAATTTGAAACAAGCATATCCAGTGTATTGTAACTCACATTTATTGAACTTCTGTTGAAAAATTTCGAAAGTAGGTTAAATAACAGAACATTAAAATATTAGTTTGCCTAAATTTCTCACAGCCCCCCCCAAGGCATATTTGTTACCTTAACCCAATCTCCGTTCGGCCCATCTTTCTTCTCGAGAATATAATTTGTGATCGGTGAACCGCCGTTGTCTTTGGGAGGATTCCAATGCAGAGTCATTTCTTCGGCTCCGATATCTGTCGCTTCAATGGGGCCTTGTGGTGGTCCAGGACGGTCTAAAATCAAATCACAAAACATAACTAAAGTTAGCACTTTTTGTTTTGTATTTTTTTCTCAAATTATTTTGACACTCGTCAAGTGTCTTGGATAGATTTAGTATTTTGAAAAAAAAATTTTCAGACAAAGTTTGCCATAATTTCATGTTTTAAACAGTTTAACAAAAAAAGAACTCGATATTTTGTGTGTATGGGCGTTAATCAGGTGTTTGAAAAGAAAAAACGGAGACGGGTTTATTCAAAGGGGTTCCTATGTACGGAACTGAGACCGTCTCAAAACCCGAGTACAAAAATCCCAAAGGAGGTTTGACACCCTGGGCCTTTTTTTCTACGCCCCTTTGTGAGGTCGAAACGTACCCAAAACATTTAAACGTTCAAATTTAACCTGAATCTTGACCAAACCCATTGGCGAAAGGGTCACTACGATATGGAACCCAGCGTTGCCGGCGTATCGATTCCTTTTTGACTGGTCAAAATTGCAACACCTGGATTTCAGCCTTGAAAATATACATTTATGATTAACAATAACACAAATCTAGATCCGGTTCCTGATAAAAGTGCTGATGTAATTTTCGACTTTGAGAGGGTGGACCATCCCTGTCACACCCCCTGTCAGAATTTTTGATAACGCTTCCGCTGGAAAAAGCAGCTCTAAAACCAGAAATTTTTAGCCGAAAACAGATTTCCAAAACGATCAAAGACAGTATGGCTGGATTTCTGAAACCCTACTTAGAGGGTAATTTGGTGCTTAAATCCGTGCTAAGTAATTTACTTCGCCATTTTATCGTTTTTAAAAGATTACTTTAGTTAAATAAATACTTAAGTTGCTGACTAAATCTAATAAATTAGAAATTCGCCGTAAGGGTACGCTAACGTTAGTTTAGCTGAAATTGTAAACTCGTCGTCCTGCTTAATATGAAGCATAACGGTTACTTTTTTTGTAATGACAATGGCTCACATTTGGCGTTTACCTGTTGTGTTCGAAAAGTTAAGTATTTAATTAAGTCATTGACTAAAATAATTACTTGAACATAGCTAAAGCAAATACTAAAGCAAGATTTCTAGAAACCCCCATAATTAACAGTTCATTGTTTTAAATTTGTTACAAGACTTTGAACTGAAAGCGAGATGACGTCATACGGGTGGCAATTTATAGGCCTTTTTATGACGTCTGGCGCCGTTTGGACATTCGTTACCGGTCACCGTCCGTCACTGTACGATATCGTACGGCAAATTGACTAATGCGGGGTTCAGTTATAACCGGGGCAGGCGGGACACGGTTTGTCCCATGTTGATTCGACGTCAACGTTAAAATTCGGGCTCTTATATCGGGTAAGCAGAATAAAAGTCTGAATATGATATAACATTAGCTGACAAACCACCGCTATCAAACGAGAAATCGTGTACAAGGGTACGGTATATCACGTGACACTGTTGGATTCCAAAATTTCAACGAATATCACATGATATTCAGCGGGACAGTGTAACTTTTAAACTTCAAATTCTAGTATCATACGATATTCAACAGGAACAATTTGGGTATGTTACCTCAAGCATGTAGACATTTGAAAATATATATGATATTCGCAGACAATACCACGAATATCCGTTTACTATATTGAAGAAGAAAAGGTGACCCACACATGTTAATAGCAGACAAATACAATTTTTTGAAGACGACACAGGGTCTATAAGCAGACAAAATGTGACCCAGATAAGTCTTAATAGGGACAAGACGTGTTCCCAGGCTGCCCTGGTTATAACGTGAACCCCGCATAACTCAGTGAGGATGCAGTGTCGTGACGGACGCTGACGCATCGCGCCGTACGGCTGACGGACTGCGATGGAAAGCGCAGTACGGGCACCGTACGAGAAGTACTGCGCCACCCTTTAGGGGTTGGCAAACAGACAAAGTAGTATGAAAAATCACTAACCTTAACTGATTGTTTATCGATCATCAGGAAAAATATCCGACGTTCCATTCTCAAATCCGAGCTGAAGGTCGCGGATTTCCAGTAAACGGAACACGGACTTCAAAGTCTTCACCCGCTTTGACGGTGATATCTTTGATCGCTGACATATCGATGTAGGGTCGATCTAAACAAATAAAAATAATACAATTAATACTCGTACAACAAATTTGAAACTGTGTATTCGTGAAATACATCTCTATCACCACGTCGTAAACAGGCTGTCAGTCAAATAGACGAATTTTAATGGTGTAAAAGTCTATGAAAATTTGTAGGTTCACAAAAATTGCAAGTAGAAAAAGTTGCAGTTTCAAACAGTTTTTGTTACAGAACGTTTGCAATTGCCAAAAATGCAATAATTTCAGAAGATTGCAATTGCCATCAACATACCGTTGCCGAAAAATTGCACTTGTAAAAAAGTTGCAGTTGTAAGAAGTTACACGCATGAATATGTTAGACGCCACCTGAATTACTTGTTCCAGCCAAAGCGCCTGTAAAAATTTAAATTTATATTCCCTGTTACGGTCAGTTGACTTTACCTCAAGCGTCTTCGATGAGGACGAAATCAGACGGTCGAGAAGAAACACCAGGACAGCAATCATATAAATCTATTTTTGGAAAACTTAAACGTTTAGCCTTCAGCCAAATGAGCACCACATAAAGTGGGGCCTGAAAAATAATAAAATGAATAATAAATTTATGATACGTCTTGGAGTAAGAATAGACTTATACCTAAACATAAGTCTAAGCAAAAATTGGTTTAAAGCTTAACATTGTTCTAATGCAGTACCGCAGACGTTCCGCCTGTAATCTTTACATGGTCCACAAGGTGTATAACTCATGCCGCGTTATTATTGTACCTTTAATCCTTTTGTTGGCGAGCATTGAGTCCAATCGCCACCGGATAACGGCCGCTTTTCGACTATCCAGATTCATCAACACCACCAGTATCGAACGGTTTTGTTCCATCAATTCGGGCAGAACTGCAAGTTGACTTTACCGACGCGTGGCTGATCCGGAGGGCCCGGCGGTGCTAAAATAAAAAATTTTAAACTGAAACTCGTTTACAACTAACCATCTCTAAGTTGCCGATGAATTAATTGTTATTTTCATCGGTGAATTGAATATTGACCATGAGCAGTGGCGTAGCAATAAACTGTGGGACGGGGTCACTGAACTGTGGGACGGATCACTAAACTGTGGGACGGGGTCAATAAACTACGGAACAGGGGTCACTGAACTGTGGGAGCAGCTACACTAAACTCCAGCACCACGCAGTAGCGGGACTGTCAGACAGGGTTGATCGAACTGTGGGGGAAACAGGGTCAATAAACTGTGGGACGGGGTCGCTGAACTGTGGACGGGATAATTAAACTGTGAACAGGGTCGATGAAATGGGAGCGGTTGGATGGACGTTGTGGGAACGAGGTAAATAAACTGTCGGACGGGGTCAATGCAACTGTGGGAACGGGGTCAATAAACTGTGGGACGGGGTCAATAAACTGAGTGGGACGGGGTCAATAAACTGTGGGACGGGGTCGATAAACTGTGGGACGGGGTCGCTGAACTGTGGGACGGATCACTAAACTGTGGGACGGGGTCAATAAACTGTGGGACGGGTTCAATAAACTGTGGGACGCGGTCAATAAACTGTGGGACGGGGTCACTAAACTGTGGGACGGGGTCACTGAACTGTGGGACGGATCACTAAACTGTGGGACGGGGTCAAAAAACTGTGGGACGGGGTCAATCAACTGTGGGACGGGGTCAATAACCTGTGCGACGGGGTCACTAAACTGTGGGACGGGGTCACTGAACTGTGGGACGAATCACTAAACTGTGGGACGGGGTGAATAAACTGTGGGACGGGGTCACTAAACTGTGGGACGGGTCAACGCGCTGAAATGTGGGACGATGCACTAAACTGTGGACGGTCAACTAAATTGTGGACGAGCGCCTGGGCGAGCTGAAAACGGGACGGGGTCATGATTTATAAACGGTGGACGGGGATGAACCTGTTTGGCGATTTTCAATGGGCGTTATTGGGACGGTGGTCAATAAACTGTGGGACGGGTGTTACAATCAGATATGAAATTTCCGAGGGCGGTTTGATGTGTTACAAATAGAAGAACTCGAAAATAACTAGAAAAAGAATACAAAACAGAAATTTAAACCTCAGCCTACATCAAACATAATTCAATACTTAAGTAAGATTTCAGAAACGCAAATGTAATTAATGTTACTGAATCAATAAATGTCAACTTACTGACAAAATGCTTGCAAGTCACCGGTTCACAAGGACGACTGGCATCGCCAGGTCCTGCGTCGTTGACAGCCCGAATTCTAAACTGGTACGTTTCACCTTCGCTCAGACCAGGGATCGTATGTTCCGTGCCAGGAATTGGATACGAATTCACCGGTGACCATGTACCACCGCCCTTTTTCTCGAATTTTTCAATGATATAACCTGAAAACAAAATATATGCCATCATAAGCCTGAAATATTAAAAAAACCTTCGAAACCTTATAATTTACTATTACAGCTGTGTCGGTAATAAAGGCGTTCGGTAGAAAGTTGAGCCTAAATGGGCACAAGGTAATGTGTGGTGGATATGCGTCCAGCTAATCATGATGGTCTGTATTGTTAATATGGTGTACCAACGTTTAACGCTGTATACGGAGAACGGCCAATGTATAGAACAGGTTTGCGACAGTAGTCTAACCATATTCATAAGTTTAAGCCTAAGCCAAAGCCTACACGTACGAATGAGCTCATACCTCAGCCCACTAAGTTCTACAAAGGCTCGTAGGTCCACTGTAAATTCCAGTGAATTGATTTTAACTCAGAATGAGTTTAATGCACTCAACAGTCTGAGTTCTAAATCAGGTCTTTCAGAACTCAGGATTGTGAATTGAATGAACTCATTCTAAATTAAATTGATCAACTCACGCGAAATTAAATCAGCTAAATGTAATTCACATTTACTGTTATTAACTCAGAACCACCCCGAAATAGCTAATTCTCTGTCAAAGTTGATTAATCAATTAATTGGAATTTACAGTGTGTATACTTTGTAAAACTCGCAAAAAAATCAAACTTTAAGATTAAAATAGTAATTTTAGTAATTTTCACAAAAAAACATTAATAGCAAAATTCAGTTTTGATTTGTTGTTTTTATATTTGACATTTTTGCTCAAAATTTTCTAGAAATATTTTGACGAGAAATTCGAATTGTGAACTCTTCAGTTGAACAATTGGCATCACAACCATTTTCAACACAGCAACAAGCATTAGACAAGTGAAATATTAGAATTTAACATACGCCACGTAATTGAAACAAATACCTTTGATTGGATTTCCACCGTCGTCTTTTGGCGGAGTCCATTTTAGTCCGACGGACGTTGGCGAATAACTGGTCACTTCAGGAGCACCCGGAGCACCTGGTGTATCTGAAATACAAAGTCAACAAATAATTATAAATATGAATAATCAATGAAGAGATTGTTTGTTCAATTATCATTTTACCAATCTTGCCATATTCACCGAAACTTGTTGCGAGCATCAGCAATTGTGGTTCATAATCATTTTTGTAGGTTGAACCATACATAATAAATTGTTAGGTTCATAGGCGGATCTAGAAATTTCGGACGTCTGGCAAATGCTATGAAACGCAATTTTTATTGTATGCAATATATGGCTATTGACAGCGAATAATTGTGAGGAAGGCATCTTATAATTTTATTACCAAAAAATTTTCTGAGGGGGGGAAATAGTAAATTCCGGAATTTATTATTTTATCACAAATAAATTTCCGAGAGGAAAAATTATAAGACACAAAGGACCTTACCATTTTATCACAAACATTACGAATTACAGCTGTTAAAGCGTCCACTGCAAGAGCATCAATTGAACACAACTTGATGAGTGAAGCGAGCGAAAAGTTAGACGCTTTGTTTTCAAGTTAATTTCATTTTTATATACAGCAGTAGGTACATCCTGCACTGATGCTAGTAAGAAAACACCTGTTATTGTGGAACCCCGTGCCAGAAAATATGACACTCCAGCCATCTTTATCCCTTTGGAAACCAGGATAGAAAATGCATAATCCACTTTATTTTGTTATCCATTTAAATTTAATTAAAATTCGCAATTTCAGGATATCAAATCGAAGTTGCTGAACTCGGCACGAACCGGTTCGTTAAAGTTGCCGACTATGTTCCGGGTACTTCGCAGCTCGTAAAAATTGTGAAAGAAGGCCAATAGTATGTTTTCCGTATTCGCGCAACCAATTCTATTGGGGTCAGTGAGCCGCTGGTTGGTGCTCCGGTGATTGCGAAGAATAAATTCGGTTAGTTTCTGGCAATAGCGTATGATATCGCTTTTATAAATGTATGCTACTTGGTACAATCTGTGTGACCGGGCCCGTAGCAAAGGGGGGGGGGGCTGAGCCCAGCGGGGAAATTTTTGTCCCCCCCGGAAAATTTTCAATCTTATTTGTACGTCATTAAAAACCCTGAATGCATCTCTTGGAAGAATTTAGCCCCTCCAGCAGGGTTAGCTGGCTAAGAGCCTGTGTGTAGCGTTGGATAAATTAACCACAGCTGTAATTCGTAATGTTTGTGATAAAATGGTAAGGTCCTTTGTGTCTTATAATTTTTCCTCTCGGAAATTTATTTGTGATAAAATAATAAATTACAAAATTTATTATTTCCCCCTCAGAAAATTTTTTTGGTAATAAAATTATAAGATATTCTCACAATTATTCGCTGTCAATAGCCATATATTGCATACAATAAAAATTGCGTTTCATAGCATTTGCCAGACGTCCCGAAATTTCTAGATCCGCCTATGAACCTAACAATTATTATGTATGGTTCAACCTACGAAATGGTTATGAACCACAATTGCTGATGCTCGCAACAAGTTTTGAGTAAATATGGCAAGATTGGTAGACAAACTGATAATTGAACAAACAATCTCTTTCATTGATTATTCATATTTTATAATTATTTGTTGACTTTGTATTTTAGGATCGCCCAGGTGTCCGGTGTCCTAAAATTGACCAGTTATTCGCCAACGTCCGTCGGACTAAAATGGACTCCGCCCAGCGACGGTGGAAATCCGATAGAAGGTATTTGTTTCAATTACGTGGCGTATGTTGAGTTCTAATATTTCACTTGTCTAATGCTTGTTGCTGTGTTGAAAAATAGTTTGTAAATCCAATTGTTCAACTGAAGAGTTCACAATTCGAATTTCTCGTCAAAATATTTCTAGAAAATTTTGAGCAAAAATGTCAAATATAAAAACAACAAATCAAAACTGAATTTTGCTATTAATGTTTTTTTGTGAAAATTACTAAAATTACTATTTTAATCTTAAAGTTTGATTTTTTTGCGAGTTTTACAAAGTATACACACTGTAAATTCCAATTAATTGATTAATCAACTTTGACAGAGAATTAGCTATTTCGGGGTGGTTCTGAGTTAATAACAGTAAATGTGAACTCACATTGAGCTGATTTAATTTCGCGTGAGTTGATCAATTAATTTAGAATGAGTTCATTCAATTCACAATCCTGAGTTCTGAAAGACCTTATTCAAAGCTCAGACTTCTGAGTGCATTCAACTCATTCTGAGTTAAAATCAATTCACTGGAATTTACAGTGGACCTACGAGCCTTTGTAGAATTTAGTGGGCTGAGGTATGAGCTCATTCGTACGTGTAGGCTTTGGCTTAGGCTTAAACTTATGAATATGGTTAGACTACTGTCGCAAACCTGTTCTATACATTGGCCGTTCTCCGTATACAGCGTTAAACGTTGGTACACCATATTAACAATACAGACCATCATGATTAGCTGGACGCATATCCACCACACATTACCTTGTGCCCATTTAGGCTCAACTTTCTACCGAACGCCTTTATTACCGACACAGCTGTAATAGTAAATTATAAGGTTTCGAAGGTTTTTTTAATATTTCAGGCTTATGATGGCATATATTTTGTTTTCAGGTTATATCATTGAAAAATTCGAGAAAAAGGGCGGTGGTACATGGTCACCGGTGAATTCGTATCCAATTCCTGGCACGGAACATACGATCCCTGGTCTGAGCGAAGGTGAAACGTACCAGTTTAGAATTCGGGCTGTCAACGACGCAGGACCTGGCGATGCCAGTCGTCCTTGTGAACCGGTGACTTGCAAGCATTTTGTCAGTAAGTTGACATTTATTGATTCAGTAACATTAATTACATTTGCGTTTCTGAAATCTTACTTAAGTATTGAATTATGTTTGATGTAGGCTGAGGTTTAAATTTCTGTTTTGTATTCTTTTTCGAGTTATTTTCGGAGTTCTTCTATTTGTAACACATCAAACCGCCCTCGGAAATTTCATATCTGATTGTAACACCCGTCCCACAGTTTATTGACCACCGTCCCACAGTTTATTGACCTTGTCAAACAGTTGATTGACCCCGTCCCACAGTTTATTGACCCCGTCCCTCAGTTTAGTGACCCCGTCCCACAGTTTATTGACCCCGTCCCACAGTTTAGTGATTCGTCCCACAGTTCAGTGACCCCGTCCCACAGTTTAGTGACCCCGTCCCACAGTTTATTCACCCCGTCCCACAGTTTAGTGATTCGTCCCACAGTTCAGTGACCCCGTCCCACAGTTTAGTGACCCCGTCCCCCAGTATTTTGAACCTGTCACACAGTTAATTGACCCCTTCCCAATTTTTATTTACCCCGTCCCACAGTTTAGTGATCCGTCCCACAGTTCAGTGACCCCGTCCCACAGTTTAGTGACCCCGTCCCACAGTTTATTGACCGCGTCCCACAGTTTATTGAACCCGTCCCACAGTTTATTGACCCCGTCCCACAGTTTAGTGATCCGTCCCACAGTTCAGCGACCCCGTCCCACAGTTTATTGACCCCGTCCCACAGTTTATTGACCCCGTCCCACAGTTTATTGACCCCGTCCCACAGTTTATTGACCCCGTCCCACAGTTTATTGACCCCGTCCCACAGTTTATTGACCCCGTCCCACAGTTTATTGAACCCGTCCCACAGTTTATTGACCCCGTCCCACAGTTTAGTGATCCGTCCCACAGTTCAGCGACCCCGTCCCACAGTTTATTGACCCCGTCCCACAGTTTATTGACCCCGTCCCACAGTTTATTGACCCCGTCCCACAGTTTAGTGATCCGTCCCACAGTTCAGTGACCCCGTCCCACAGTTTATTGACCCCGTCCCACAGTTTAGTGATCCGTCCCACAGTTCAGTGACCCCGTCCCACAGTTTATTGCTACGCCACTGCTCATGGTCAATATTCAATTCACCGACTAAAATAAACAATTATTTCATCGCAACTTAGAGATGGTTAGTTGAAACGAGTTTCAGTTTAAAATTTTTTATTTTTAGCACCGCCTGGCCCTCCGGATCAGCCACGCGTCGGTAAAGTCACTCGCAATTCTGCCGAATTGTCATGGAACAAACCGTTCGATACTGGTGGTGCTCCAATTACCGGATATATAGTCGAAAAGCGGCCGTTATCCGGTGGCGATTGGACTCAATGCTCGCCAACAAAAGGATTAAAGGTACAATAATAACGCGGCATGAGTTATACACCTTGTGGACCATGTAAAGATTACAGGCGGAACGTTTCTCTGCGGTACTGCATTAGAACAATGTTAAGCTTTAAACCAATTTTTGCTTAGACTTATGTTTAGGTATAAGCTCATTCTTACTCCAAGACGTATCATAAATTTATTATTCATTTTATTATTTTAGGATACACATTATGTGGTGCCTAATTTGCCTGAAGGTGAAACGTTTGAGTTTCGAATCATCGCAGTCAATTCTGCTGGTCCTGGCGAACCTTCTCGACCGTCTGATTTTGTTCTTATTGAAGACGCTCCAGGTAAAGTCAACTTACCGGAACAGGAACAGAAATTGAATTTTTACAGAAATTCCGGCCGGAACAGTAATTCAGGCGGAACTCTGACATATTCATGCGTGTAACTTCTTACAACTGCAACTTTTTCACAAGTGCAATTTTTCGGCAACGGCATGTTTATGGCAATTGCAATTTTTTGAAATTATTGCATTTTTGGCAATTGCAAACGTTCTGTAACAAAAACTGTTTGAAACTGCAACTTTTTCTACTTGCAATTTTTGTGAACCTACAAATTTTCATAGACTTTTACACCATTAAAATTCGTCTATTTGACTGACAGCCTGTTTACGACGTGGTGATAGAGATGTATTTCACGAATACACAGTTTCAAATTTGTTGTACGAGTATTAATTGTATTATTTTTATTTGTTCAGATCGACCCTACATCGATATGTCAGCGATCAAAGATATCACCGTCAAAGCGGGTGAAGACTTTGAAGTCCGTGTTCCGTTTACTGGAAATCCGCGACCTTCAGCTGGATTTGAGAATGGAACGTCGGATATTTTTCCTGATGATCGTATATCAGTTAAGGTTAGTGATTTTTCATACTACTTTGTCTGTTTGCCAACCCCTAAGGGTGGCGCAGTACTTGTCGTACGGTGCCCGTACGGCGCTTTCCATCGCAGTCCGTCAGCCGTACGGCGCGATGCGTCAGCGTCCGTCACGACACGGCATCTCATGCGTTATGCGGGGTTCACGTTATAACCAGGGCAGCTTGGGACACGTTTTGTCCCTATTAGACTATTGGGTCACATTTTGTCTGCTTATAGACCCTGTGTCGTCTTCAAAAATTCGTATTTGTCTGCTATTAACATGTGTGGGTCACCTTTTGTTCTTCAATATAGTAAATGATATTCGTGGTATTGTCTGCGAATATCATATATATTTTCAAATGTCTGCATACTTGAGGTAACATACCCAAATTGTCCTGTTGAATATCGTATGATACTAGAATTTGAAGTTTAAAAGTTACACTGTCCCGCTGAATATCATGTGATATTCGTTGAAATTTTGGAATCCAACAGTGTCACGTGATATACCGTACCCTTGTACACATTTATCGTTTGATAGCGGTGGTTTGTAAGCTAATGTTATATGATATTCGAGTTTTGTCTGCTGACCCGATATAAGAGCCCGAATTTTAACGTTGACGTCGAATCAACATGGGACAAACCGTGTCCCGCCTGCCCCGGTTATAACTGAACCCCGCATTAGTAATTTGCGTACGATATCGTACAGTGACGGACGGTGTCGTACGAATGTCGAACGGCGCCAGACGTCATCAAAAGTATAAAACGCCACCCGTATGACGTCATCTCGCTTTCAGTTCAAAGTCTTGTAACAAATTTAAAACAATGAACTGTTAATTATGGGGGGTTTCTGAAATCTTGCTTTAGTATTTACTTAAGCTATGTTCAAGTAATTATTTTAGTCAATGACTTAATTAAATACTTAACTTTTCGAACACAACAGGTAAACGCCAAATGTGAGCCATTGTCATTACAAAAAAAGTAACCGTTATGCTTCATATTAAGCAGGCACCACGAGTTTACAATTTCAGCTAAACTAACGTTAGCGTACCCGTACGGTTAATTTCTAATCTATTAGATTTAGTCAGCAACTTAAGTATTTATTTAACTTAAGTAATCTCTTAAAAACGATAAAATGGCGAAGTAAATTACTTAGCACGGATTTAAGCACCAAATTACCCTTAAGTAGGGTTTCAGAAATCCAGCCATACTGTCTTTGATCGTTTTGGAAATCTGTTTTCGGCTAAAAATTTCTGGTTTTAGAGCTGCTTTTTCCAGCGGAAGCGTTATCAAAAATTCTGACGGGGGTGTGACAGGGATGGTCCACCCTCTCAAAGTCGAAAATTAGATCAGCACTTTTATCAGGAACCGGATCTAAATTTGTGTTATTGTTAATCATAAATGTATATTTTCAGGTTGAACCAGGTGTTGCAATTTTGACCGTCAAAAAATCGATCCGCGGCGACGCTGGTCCATATCGAGTGACCCTTCGCAATCGGTTTGGTCAAGATTCAGCTAAATTTAACGTTAATGTTCTGGGTACGTTTCGACCTCACAAAGGGGGCGTAGACAAAAAGGCCCAGGTGTCAAACCTCCTTTGGGATTTTTGTACTCGGGTTTTAGAGACGGTCTCAGTTCCGTACATAGGAACCCCTTTGAATAAACCCGTCTCCGTTTCCTTTCAAAACCCTGATTAACGCCCATACACACAAAATATCGAGTTCTTTTTTTGTTAAACTGTTTAAAACATGAAATTATGGCAAACTTTGTCTGAAAATTTTTTTTCAAAATACTAAATCTATCCAAGACACTTGACGAGTGTCAAAATAATTTGAGAAAAAAATACAAAACAAAAAGTGCTAACTTTTGTTATGTTTTGTGATTTGATTTTAGACCGTCCTGGACCACCACAAGGGCCAATTGAAGCGACAGATATCGGAGCCGAAGAAATGACTCTGCATTGGAATCCTCCCAAAGACAACGGCGGTTCACCGATCACAAATTATATTCTCGAGAAGAAAGATGGCCCGAACGTAAGAATGGGTTAAGGTAACAAATATGCCCTTGGGGGGGCAGTGAGAAATTTAGGCAAACTAGATTTTTTAATATTCTGTTATTTAACCTACTTTCGAAATTTTTCAACAGAGAGTTCAATAAATGTGAGTTTCAGTACACTGGATATACTTCTTTTCAAATTTTCAAATTAATTTACAAGGCTTTGATATATTGCCGCCTTGTTGAAATGTAAATATTGTTTGACAGCATGGCCCATGTTACTTTAAGGGGCGTTCAGGTTTCTGGTGGGTCTATGAAAGAGTGCGTTTAGATTCTAGATTACATTTTTTGGCATAGGCTTAGGCTTAGGAACGCATTTTTACAACGCTTACACTTAGGCTTAGGCTCAGGAATACGCTGTACTGTTACGCCCGTTAAAGTAATATTGGCCGACAGCAATATATAGTAAGCTTATTAGTCTTAGTTTTTAACTTATTTTAACGCTGAAGCTTAGATTTAGCCCTTAGAAATCGGATCTTGCTAAAGTTACCTTCTAAGAAGTAATCCGGAAGGCGACGGACGTCTCGAGACGGTGGCGGACGGCTACGGACGGTGTACGAACGTCTCAGGAACGTGACGGACAGCTCACGGACGGTGTACGGACGTCTCGGGACGGTGACGGGCGGCTACGGACGATATACGGACGTCTCGGGCGGTGACGGACGGCTACGGACGGTGTACGGACGTCTCGGGACGGTGGTGGACGGCTACGGACGGGGTAAGGACGGCTCGGTCCGTCCGTCACCGTCCTAAGACATCCCATTACACGGTAGAACATGAAGAACGTCTCTAGAACGCAGTGCGCAAACCGCCGGACGGCTAACACGGCGCCGGGTGTCATCATAAGTGTAACGTCACCCTAACAGTCATTTGTGATACAGTAAAATTATATCAGGATTAATTTGATTTCAGGTAAGCAGCGCAATCCGAGGCATCGACGCTCGCGTCCGCAACTTGAAAGAAGGTCACTCGTACGAATTCCGGATTTGTGCCGAAAATCAATACGGCGTCAGCGAACCACTCGAGACACTGGAACCGATCGTGGCCAAAAATCCATTTGGTATGTTGTTGTTTTTGTTGTTGTTGTTATTATTGTTGTTGTTTATAATTTATTTATTTTTCGCTCATTTCTTATTGTGAAATAATACACAATGCGCAGTGTTTACCGACATTACGCAACTTCCACAATAACATGCGTACACCAGATGACTTTTGAAGAGATAGTGTCATAGACACTAAAGCTAAAACCGAAACTATTTGAACAGATAAATTATATCCAGTAGGAATTATTGTACAGTCAATAGACCATTTGTATTCGGACTTATATTCGGAACTTTGTTTCGAGCAAAGTTATAGACCAGCAGTCAGCTTAACAGACCAAAGATGAGGAATTTCAGAAGGTTCATGGTTTGATTTTACCTGACTTTACAAGCGAGGTTGAAAATTTTTCTGAGAAATTAAAAAAAATATTTTCAAAGCGTATACGTCGAGTTAAAGGTTTGTTTCGAAACGGAAATCTTTTTATGTGAACGGGCCCATGTAAAGATCGGGGGCACAACGTTTGAGTAGGACAAGAATCGATAAGCTTAAGCTTTACACTATTGCTTCGCTTAGGCTCTCATTCTTACGCTTAGGACTAGGCTTAGGCTTAGGCTTAGGATTAGGAATAAGCTTATAATACTGTTCCGCCCCTGTTCTTTATATTGGAATCGAAACGGAAATCTTTTGTGAAAGTATATTACCAACTTGGTCATAGGTCACACCCGTTAATATACAATGCCTACATTTATTTCCAGAAACACAACTATAGTAGGAATATAATGCACGTTAACAAATGGTCTATTGACTGTACAATAGCTCCTTACCTGAATAATTTATATTGTTGAATAGTTTCGGTTTTAGCTTTAGTGTCTATGACACTATCTCTTTGAAAGTCATCTGGTGCGCATATTTGTGGAAGTTGCGTAATGTCGGTAAACACTGCGCATTGTGTATTATTTCGCAATAAGAAATGAGCGAAAAATAAATAAATTATAAACAACAACAATAATAACAACAACAACAAAACAACAACATACCAAATGGATTTTTGGCCACGATCGGTTCCAGTGTATCGAGTGGTTCGCTGGCATCCTAATTTCAGCACAAATCAGAATTGGTACGGTGGTCTCGAGTCCGGACGCGACCGATGCCTGGGAATCACTCTTCTGAAATGGATGTGATCCTGATACAATTTTATTGTATCACAAATGCGGGTTTGGGTAGCGTTACGCTTATGATGACACCCGGCGCCGTGTGACGCCGTACGGCCAGTTTGCGGGTGAGTCCAGACGTTATTTTCGCCCTTCTACCGTGTACGGACGTCTAAGAACAGTGACGAACGAAGACCCGGACATCAGTCCACCAGGCTGCATCAGCCATTCCGTCGCAATCTCCGAGACGTCCGTACACCGTCCGTAGCCGTCCGTCACCACCGAGACGTCCGTATATCGTCCGTAGCCGCCCGTCACCCGTCCCGAGACATCCGTACACCGTCCGTGAGCTGTCCGTCACGTTCCTAAAGCGTTGGTACACCATCCGTAGCCGTCCGCCACCGTCTCGAGACGTCCGTCGCCTTCCGGATTACTTTCTTAGAACGTAACTTTAGCAAGATCCGATTTCTAAGGCTAAGTAAATTGAGCGTTAAAATAAGTTAAAAACTAAGACTAATAAGCTTACTATATATTGCTGTCGGCCAATATTACTTTAACGGGCGTAACATTACAGCGTATTCCTGAGCCTAAGCCTAAGGGTAAGCGTTGTAAAAATGCGTTCCTAAGCCTAAGCCTATGCCAAAAAATGTAATCTAGAATCTAAACGCACTCTTTTATAGACCCACCAGAAACCTGGACGCCCCTTAAAGTAACATGGGCCATGCTGTCAAACAATATTTACATTTCAACAAGGCGGCAATATATCAAAGCCTTGTAAATTAATTTGAAAATTTGAAACAAGCATATCCAGTGTATTGTAACTCACATTTATTGAACTTCTGTTGAAAAATTTCGAAAGTAGGTTAAATAACAGAACATTAAAATATTAGTTTGCCTAAATTTCTCACTGCCCCCCCAAAGGCATATTTGTTACCTTAACCCAATCTCCGTTCGGCCCATCTTTCTTCTGAGGAATTATAATTTGTGATCGGTGAACCGCCGTTGTCTTTGGGAGGGATTCAATGTAGAATTGGTTACTTCATTAAATATGCGCTAAATCGACTTGTATAATCATCCAGGGACAGTCTAAAATCAAATCACAATACATAACTAAACTAACACTTTTTGTTTATTATTTTTTCAAATTATTTTGACACTCGTCAAGTGTCTTGGATAGATTTAGTATTTTGAAAAAAGTTTAAGACAAAGTTTGCCATAATTTCATGTTTTAAAACAGTTTAACAAAAAAAGAACTGGATATTTCGTGTGTATGGGCGTTAATCAGGGTTTTGAAAGGAAACGGAGACGGTTTTCTTCAAAGGGGTTCCCTATGTCCGGAACTGAGACCGTCTCTAAAACCCGAGTACAAAAGTCCCAAAGGAGGTTTGACACCTGGGCCTTTCTTTCTGCGCCCCCTTTGTGGAGTCGAAACGTACCCAGAACATTAACGTTAAATTTAGCTGAATCTTGACCAAACCCGATTGCGAAGGGTCACTTCAATTATGGACCAGCGTCGCCGCGGGATCGATTTTTTGACGGTCAAAATTGCAACACCTGGTTCAACCTGAAAATATACATTTATGATTAACAATAACACAAATTTAGATCCGGTTCCTGATAAAAGTGCTGATCTAATTTTCGACTTTGAGAGGGTGGACCATCCCTGTCACACCCCGTACGAATTTTTGATAACGCTTCCGCTGGAAAAAGCAGCTCTAAAATCCAGAAATTTTTAGCCGAAAACAGATTTTCCAAAACGATCAAAGACAGTATCGGCTGGATTTCTGAAACCCTACTTAAGGGTAATTTGGTGCTTAAATCCGTGCTAAGTAATTTATTTCGCCATTTTGTGGTTTTGAGGTTCTTTAAAATTAAATAAATACTTAAGTTGACTAAAATCTAATAATTTAAAATTAACCGTACGGGTACTTTAGGTTTCTGAAATTGTAAACTCGTGGTGCCTGCTTAATATGAAGCATAACGGTTACTTTTT
This sequence comes from Enoplolaimus lenunculus, assembly GCA_030248215.1. Taxonomy (NCBI): domain Eukaryota; kingdom Metazoa; phylum Nematoda; class Enoplea; order Enoplida; family Thoracostomopsidae; genus Enoplolaimus; species Enoplolaimus lenunculus. The sequence goes on along the minus strand of JASANG010003268.1, from coordinate 84,647 downwards.
TTGTAATGACAATGGCTCACATTTGGCGTTTACCTGTTTGTTTCAAAAAGTAACTAATTCATAAAAATAATTCTTGAACATACGTTCATCAATACTAAAGCAAGATTCAGAACCCCCATAATTAACAAGTTCATTGTTTCTAAATTTTACAACTAAAACTGAAAGCAAGTAATCCAGGTAGCATCTGTTTGATAACGTATGGCGCCGTTCGACATTCGTACGACACCAGTCCGTCACTGTAAATATCATCGCAAATTCCTTAATGGGGGGTTCAGTTAGTAACCGGGGCAAGCGGAACCAGTTTACTTTCCCATGTTGACTAAAGACGTCAACGTTAAAATTCGGGCTCTTATATCGGGTCAGCAGACAAAACTCGAATATCATCTAATAACATTAGCTTACAAACCACCGCTATCAAACCGATAAATGTGTACAAGGGTACGGTATATCACGTGACACTGTTGGATTCCAAAATTTCAACGAATATCACATGATATTCAGCGGGACAGTGTAACTTTTAAACTTCAATTCTAGTATGATACGATATTCAACAGGACAATTTGGGTATGTTACCTCAAGTGTGCACACTTTTGAAAACATATATGATATTCACAGACAATACCACGAATATCATATGATACTGAAAAACAACAGGTGACCCACACATGTTAATAGCAGACAAAATACGAATTTTTGAAGACGACACAGGGTCTATAAGCAGACAAAATGTGACCCAATAGTCTAATCAGGGACAAAACCTGTCCCGGCTTCCCTGGTTCTAACGTGAACCCCGCATGACGCATGAGATGCCGTGTGGTGACGGACGCTGACGCATCGCGCCGTACGGCTGACGGACTGCAATGGAAAGCGCCGTACGGGCACCATACGACAAGTACTGCGCCACCCTTCAGGGGTTGGCAAACAGACGAAGTAGTATGAAAAATCACTAACCTTAACTGATATACGATCATCAGGAAAAATATGCGACATTCCGTTCTCAAATGCAGCTGAAGGTCGCGGATTTCCAGTAAACGGAACACGGACTTCAAAGTCTTCACCCGCTTTGACGGTGATATCTTTGATCGCTGACATATCGATGTAGGGTCGATCTGAACAAATGAAAATAATACAATTAATACTCGTACAACAAATTTAAAAAATGTGTATTCGTGAAATACATCTCTATCACCACGTCGTAAACAGGCTGTCAGTCAAATCGACGAATTTTAATGGTGTAAAAGTCTATGAAAATTTGTAGGTTCACAAAAATTGCAAGTAGAAAAAGTTGCAGTTTTCAAACAGTTTTTGTTACAGAACGTTTGCAATTGCCAAAAATGCAATAATTTCAAAAAATTGCAATTGCCATAAAACATGCCGTTGCCGAAAAATTGCACTTGTGAAAAAGTTGCAGTTGTTCAAGAAGTTACGCGCATGAATATAACGGAGTTCCGCCTGAATTTCTGTTCCGGCCGGAATTTATGTTAAAAATTCAATTTCTGTTCCTGTTCCGGTAAGTTGACTTTACCTGGAGCGTCTTCAATAAGAACAAAATCGAGTAAAGAGTTCGCCAGGACCAGCAGAATTGACTGCGATGATTCGAAAACTCAAACGTTTCACCTTCAGGCAAATTAGGCACCACATAATGTGTATCCTAAAATGATAAAATGAATAATAAATTTATGATACATCTTGGAGTAAGAATGGGCTTATTCCTAAACATAAGTCTAAGCAAAAATTGGTTTAAAGCTTAACATTGTTCTAATGCAGTACCGCAGGAGAACGTTCCGCCTGTAATCTTTACATGGTCCACCAGGTGTATAACTCATGCCGCGTTATTATTGTACCTTTAATCCTTTTTGTTGGCGAGCATTGAGTCCAATCGCCACCGGATAACGGCCGCTTTTCGACTATATATCCGGTAATTGGAGCACCACCAGTATCGAACGGTTTGTTCCATGACAATTCGGCAGAATTGGGGTGACTTTACCGACGCATGAGTTAGATACGGAGGGCCAGGCGGTGCTAAAAATAAAAAATTTTAAACTGAAACTCGTTTCAACTAACCATGTTTATAGTTGAGATGAAATAATTGTTTATTTTAGTCGGTGAATTGAATATTGACCATGAGCAGTGGCGTAGCAATAAACTTTGGGACGGGTTCACTGAACTGTGGGACCGATCACTAAACTGTGGGACGGGGTCAATAAACTGTGGGACGGGGTCACATGAACTGTGGGAACAGATAGTGAGGGTGGGACGGGGTCGATGAACTGTAGAACAGGGTGGGACAGGGTCAACCTGTCGAACGGGGTCGCTGAACTAATCGTGGGACGGATCACTAAACTGTGGGACGGGGTCGATAAACTGTGGGACGGGTTCAATAAACTGTGGGACGGGGTCAATAAACTGTGGGACGGGGTCGATGAACTGTGGGAAGGGGTCCATAAACTGTGGGACGGGGTCAATAAACTAGGGAAACGGTAAATAAACTGTGGGACGGGGTCAATCACAAACTGTGGGACGGGGTCGATGAACTGTGGGACAGATCACTGAACTGTCGAACAGTTCGATGAAGCTGTGGGACGGGTTCAATAAACTGTGGGACGCGGTCAATAAACTGTGGGACGGGGTAACTAAACTGTCGGGGTCACTGAACTGTGGGACGGATCAATAAACTGTGGGACGGGGTCAATGAACTGTGGGACGGGGTCAATAAACTGTGGGACGGGGTCGATGAACTGCGGAGCGGGGTCACTGAGACTGTAGGAAACGGTAGCTGAAGTGGGACGAATCACTAAACTGTGGGACGGGGTGGATGAGACTGTTGGACAGGGTCACTTGAACTGTGGAACAGGTCACTGAACTGGGACGAATCACTAAACTGTGGGACGGGGTCGATGAACTGAAGCAGGTCACTGAGACTGAGGGACGGGGTGAATAAAGAACTGTGGGACGGGGTCAATCAACTGTTTGGACAAGGTCAATAAACGGTCGAATGGTGGCTCAGATAAACTGTGGGACGGGTGCTTTACACAATCAGATATGAAACTTCCGAGGGCGGTTTGATGTGTTACAAATAGAAGAACTCCAAAAATAACTCGAAAAAGAATACAAAACAGAAATTTAAACCTCAGCCTACATCAAACATAATTCAATACTTAAGTAAGATTTCAAGAAACGCAAATGTAATTAATGTTACTGAATCAATAAATGTCAACTTACTGACAAAATGCTTGTAAGTGACAGGTTCACAAGGACGACTGGCATCGCCAGGTCCTGCGTCGTTGACAGCCGATTCTAAACTGGTACGTTTCACCTTCGCTCAGACCAGGGATCGTATGTTCCGTGCCAGGAATTGGATACGAATTTCACCGGTGACCATGTACCACCGCCCTTTTCTCGAATTTTTCAATGATATAACCTGAAAACAAAATATATGCCATCATAAGCCTGAAATATTAAAAAAACCTTCGAAACCTTATAATTTACTATTACAGCTGTGTCGGTAATAAAGGCGTTCGGTAGAAAGTTGAGCCTAAATGGGCACAAGGTAATGTGTGGTGGATATGCGTCCAGCTAATCATGATGGTCTGTATTGTTAATATGGTGTACCAACGTTTAACGCTGTATACGGAGAACGGCCAATGTATAGAACAGGTTTGCGACAGTAGTCTAACCATATTCATAAGTTTAAGCCTAAGCCAAAGCCTACACGTACGAATGAGCTCATACCTCAGTCCACTAAATTCAACAAAGGCTCGTAGGTCCACTGTAAATTCCAGTGAATTGATTTTAACTCAGAATGAGTTGAATGCACTCAGAAGTCTGAGCTTTGAATAAGGTCTTTCAGAACTCAGGATTGTGAATTGAATGAACTCAATCTGAATTAATTGATCAACTCACGCGGAATTAAATCAGCGCAGTGTGAGTTAATATTTACTGTTATTAACTCAGAACCACCCCGAAATAGCTAATTCTCTGTCAGAGTTGATTAATCAATTAATTGGAATTTACACTGTGTATACTTTCTAAAACTCGCGAAAAACCAAACTTTAAGATTAAAATAGTAATTTTAGTAATTTTCACAAAAAAAACATTAATAGCAAAATTCAGTTTTGATATGTTGTTTTTATATTTAACATTTTTGCTCTAAATTTTCTAGAAATATTTTGACGAGAAATTCGAATTGTGAACTCTTCAGCTGAACAATTGGCATCACAAACCTTTTCAACACAGCAACAAGCATTAGACCAGTGAAATATTAGAATTTAACATACGCCACGTAATTGAAACAAATACCTTTGATTGGATTTCCACCGTCGTCTTTTGGCGGAGTCCATTTTAGTCCGACGGACGTTGGCGAATAACTGGTCACTTCAGGAGCACCCGGAGCACCTGGTGTATCTGAAATACAAAGTCAACAAATAATTATAAATATGAATAATCAATGAAGAGATTGTTTGTTCAATTATCATTTTACCAATCTTGCCACATTCACCGAAACTTGTTGCGAGCATCAGCAATTGTGGTTCAGAATCATTTTTGTAGGTTGAACCATACATAATAAATTGTTAGGTTCATAGGCGGATCTAGAAATTTCGGACGTCTGGCAAATGCTATGAAACGCAATTTTTATTGTATGCAATATATGTGTTATTGACAGCGAATAATTGTGAGGAAGGCATCTTATAATTTTATTACCAAAAAATTTTCTGAGGGGGGAAATAGTAAATTCCGGAATTTATTATTTTATCACAAATAAATTTCCGAGAGGAAAAATTATAAGACACAAAGGACCTTACCATTTTATCACAAACATTACGAATTACAGCTGTGGTTAATTTATCCAACGCTACACACAGGCTCTTAGCCAGCTAACCCTGCTGGAGGGGCTAAAATTCTTCCAAGAGATGCATTCAAGGGTTTTTAATGACGTACAAATAAGATTGAAAATTTTCCGGGGGGGACAAAAATTTCCCCGCTGGGCTCAGCCCCCTCCCCCCCTTTGGCTACGGGCCCGGCTACACACAGATTGTACCAAGTAGCATACATTTATAAAAGCGATATCATACGCTATTGCCGGAAACTAACCGAATTTATTCTTCGCAATCACCGGAGCACCAACCAGCGGCTCACTGACCCCAATAGAATTGGTTGCGCGAATACGGAAAACATACGATTGGCCTTCTTTCAGATCTTCAACGGTATGCGAAGTACCCGGAACATAGTCGGCAACTTTAACGAACCGGTTCGTGCCGAGTTCAGCAACTTCGATTTGATATCCTGAAATTGCGAATTTTAATTAAAATTCAAGTCGGACACAAAATAAAGTGGATTATGCATTTTCTATCCTGATTTCCAAAGCGATAAAGATGGCTGGAGTGTCATATTTTCTGGCACGGGGTTCCACAATAACAGGTGTTTTCTTACTAGCATCAGTGCAGGATGTACCTACTGCTGGATATAAAAATGAAATTAACTTGAAAACAAAGCGTCTGACCTTTCGCTCGCTTCGCTCGTCAAGTTGTGTTCCATTGATGCTCTTGCAGTGGACGCTTTAACAGCTGTTTGAATCACAAAAATGTATCTAAACCTTCGGAAAATCCTAGAGTCCTCAGTGAAAAGTGTCTACTGTTAAAAATATATAAGCTCTCGACGCCAAGACCAAAGGGCAGACACTACCTGCGAGTTCAGCACCGCCATCGTCCAGTGGAGGTTTCCACTTGCAAGTGATCGAGTGACTTGTAGTTTCCGGATATTCCAGAGGCCCTTCCGGTTCGCCAGGTTTATCTAAAAATTGATAGGAATCATGTTTCAAACCAAATGAATTTTCAAGATATATGTTAATTTTGTAACTACCAGCAATACTTAATCTGCAAATAATGCATGATTCTAATATATATTTGTAAATATTGATATATAAATAAATAAATAAATAAATATATTAATATAAAATTAAGGCATCAATTTATAAAATTTTGGTAACTATTCCGAATTTCTACATGATTTTTTATCCGGTTCCGGTAAAAAATTTAAATTACTAGTTCGCAAATTTTAAAAAATTTACTGCATTCTAAAAACTTCTGAGTTACAAAACAGAAGATAAATTTGCTGGTTGCGCTTGTCTTAAGCTGCTGTCCGTATCCGGTTACCGTAAAAAATAAAAAAATGGGTTACAGTTTTTGAAATTTAGGCGAGATACTCAAATAAATCCCGGTGTTACGGCGTAAATTTTGCCCGCTGTAGTTCCCAAATGAAAAATTACACCAGCTATGGTGTAAAGTCACGGCGTAACTTTCACCCTGTAATCCACCCCCGGAACATTACACCAGCCACGGCGTAAAGTTAAAGTGTAAGAAAAATTACGCACTGACTGGTGTAATTTTTCCGTGGCGCAAAAATTACAACTGTGTAATTTTTCTGGAGGCAGAAATTACAGGAAGGAATTGCGCCGTGACTTTATGCCATGGTTGGTGTAATTTTTTCGCGGGGGGAATTACATAGAAAAAAATGCACCGTAACACCGGGATCAGCCAAACGATAACATTTGCCAGAGATTGCGCTTGTTCTACATTTCTAATACATTATATATTTTCGAGCACATTGCGGTAGTTTTAATCCGGTTCCGGAAAAGCTTAAAAACAAAGGTCATAAATTTAAAAAATTTGGCAAAATGAAAAACTTAAAATCAAAGGTCATAAATTTAAAAAATTTGCCAAAATGAAAAAATTAAAATCAAAGGTCATAAATTTAAAAAAATTTGCCAAAATGAAAAAATTAAAATCAAAGGTCATAAATTTAAAAATTTGGCAAAATGAAACACTTAAAATCAAAGGTCATAAATTTAAAAAATTTGGCAAAATGAACAACTTAAAATCAAAGATCATAAATTTAAAAAATTTGCCAAAATGAAAAAATTAAAATCAAAGGTCATAAATTTAAAAAAATTTGCCAAAATGAAAAAATTAAAATCAAAGGTCATAAATTTAAAAAAATTTGCCAAAATGAAAAAATTAAAATCAAAGGTCATAAATTTAAAAAAATTTGCCAAAATGAAAAAATTAAAATCAAAGGTCATAAATTTAAAAAAATTTGCCAAAATGAAAAACTTAGCATCAAAGGTCATAAATTTAAAAAATTTGCCAAAATGAAAAACTTATAATCAAAGGTCATAAATTTAAAAAATTTGCCAAAATGATCAACTTAAAATCAAAGGTCATAAATTTTAAAAAAAAAAAAAAAAAAAAAAAGGAAAAAAAAAATTGAAAAGGAAAAATTAAAAATTTGGTAAAATGAAAAACTTAGCATCAAAGGTTATGAATTTAAAAAATTTGCCAAAATGAAAAACTTAAAATCAAAGGTCATAAATTTAAAAAATTTGCCAAAATGAAAAACTTAAAATCAAAGGTCATAAATTTAAAAAATTTGCCAAAATGAAAAACTAAAAATCAAAGGTCATAAATTTAAAAAATTTGGCAAAATGAAAAAACCGTTCAAACTCACCCAGGACGATAACTTTAATCTGTGCTTGCGCTTGTCCAACGCTGTTGACAGCTTTGATTGTATACGGACCAGAGTCAGTCCGTTTCGTGCTCGGAATTAGCATTCGTGCTTGAGTGTCCGTTGTTGTCAATCCGTGCGATAGCGAATCCAACACTGGGGTTGTGTCATCTTTTAACCATGTGATCTGTAAGTTTTAAATTATTTTCAATTTTAAGCCTCATTCACACGTGCAAGTTTTATTCGCCGACCATTTGGCGATACGTGCAGCTGCCAATTTCTACAGTAAATTCTTGCATATTTGATGAAGGCTATGTAAAAAATGTGGATATAACCATATAAATCGCTCAAAATTCATAAATATTTCAACGTTTCGTGTCCATTGTAAGCTCAGGGGCGTGACGTTTTTCTGTAGGATCTGCAATAGTGTAAGCTTAAGCTTTTGACTAACATATTTTTGTTTAGGCTTTGCCTTGGGCTTTTAGGAATATGATTATACTACTGTTTTGACCCTGTTCTATACATCAGCTTTACTTTTGAATATTTTGAAAAATTTCGTGTAAAAATTTTCCGTTTTTTTTATAAATCTGGTTCACTTACTTCAGGAGTCGGTGCGCCTTTGATCGGAATCTTTATATCCAACGGTTCTCCAGCGCGGCATCGGAATTCTTTGCCAGTCAAACTTAGATCAAATGCTGGCAATTCTGAAAATAAACAAAATTTTGAAAATAAATTTATTAAAATTTGTTAATCCTAAAAGTTAAAATGCAAAAAATAAGAAAACTTTTTAGAGAAATTTACAAATTTTCTATGCGTCATTTAGCTTTGGTCCAGGTTCTTGTACAGTTACCACCATCATCTAAAGCACAAGGATTGGGCAGATTCTTTGTAAAAGGTTATGTCTGAAGGAATGGCAATGCAAATTCCACAATACAACACGTACAACAGTTTACTTTTGAAGGGGTAGTGTGATGAACACAGAAGTCAAAAACTTGAGTATGCAATACACTTAAGCCAAAAAAGCTTCAGTATCCATGACACTACTTCTCAAAAGTAACCTGGTGTACGCCCGATCTTATGGAAGTTGCATAAGTATTTGTCTTAACCTAAAAACCTAAACCAAAGAATAAATGCAGGCAAAGTCCACAAGTGCCCCAGGACCTTTAACTTAACAGAATCCTAAAAATCGATTACCAAACATCGGCCGCGCCACAATCGGATCGCTTGGCTCCGATGGTTCTCCAGGTCCAGCTTCATTATGGCCGATCACACGATATTCGTAAGTATGACCGTCCATTACTTTATCGTCATGAAATTGCGTTCCCTGAAAACCAAAAAAAACAACGTCAAAATATTAGCAGTCAGTTCTTGCATTTGCAGTTTGATTACAAAATGCTAAACATCATTAAATAACAGCTCGAAACATAGCGCAATCGTAAATACCTGTGTTGCTCGTTTTATGAGTTTCGGTAACATGAAAGATATGCGAAATATTAAATGGGTCAAGACATCGAATGACTACCAATTTAATGTGAAAGTAATTACATATATGTCGTAGCCCAAATCGTAATTTAACGCAATTCCGGATTAAACCAGTAGTGCAGGTCGGTATTATGACTTGGGATAGCCCACGGCGTAATTCTTTCTCTGCTACAAGTGCACGCGGTTTGATTGCTTACTACATTAACGCAATATTCAAATACAATTAGCTGACGCAGATACTCTTTTCTGATTGGTTAAGCAATGGCTACCTGTTCACTACCAAACAGTTTGTTTTACGCAGCGAACTGGAATTACGTAGAATTACTACAATCAAATAACCAATCAGAAAACGCACAGCATTATCAGACATGATTCCGCCTTGGGCTGGCCTAAGTCGTAATTCCGCTTTGGACCAGCCCAATTCGGAGTTGGGCTGAATTACGACTTGAGCTACGACATATACGCACAATATAATTGATTATTCGCAAATTCTGAAAACTACTTACCTTAACCGGATGCGTATTAACTTTGACCCATCTGGTACTTCCGGCTTCACGTCGTTCCACATCGTAATGAGTGACCGGAGATCCGCCATTATTTAGCGGACGATCCCAAATTATATCAATGAAATCGTGATCTTTGTTCGCAACTTCCGGTTTTCCTGGAGGTCCGGGCTTGTCTGAAACGTTTAAATGCAATAATAGTCTATGCTCTGTAAAAGCTAAAACTAACTCTATTTCTAAACTAACTGGTAGGTTACGCTTAAACTCATTTGAAATATGACTTATTTTTAGTTTCAACTTAATGAATTATAAAAACTACATAGGTAAGACTTTTTGAACAGCACTTAACTAAAACTAAGTTTCTTCAAACTTGCCCTAAATTTAAAAATATATTAGTTTAACTCAAATATAAATTGTAGTTCAGTTATTTCGTTCAGCCATTTAAGATATACGTACTCTCACATTAAGGTTAAGTTAAGCAATAATTAAAATTTAATTTTTTGTACAGTGCATCAAAGCGTTCGCTCAAAAATGGTGCGATTTTGAAAATTTTATAGGGCAGATGCCCGTGAAATGGAGAGTAGAACTCAATTTTTTCTATCCATACAGGCAAACAATACGGTGGAATACTTTTCTGCAGGAATTGCAAATTTGTCCACTCGACGCCAGCCGAGCCTACTGCGTTCTCGGCGTACCGTCATGACCAACAAAAATCGTTAGTCCGTTTTTAATCCAGCCCCGTAGCCATCTGAACCCGATATGAGCAGGGGACGGTTAACCAAATTTAGACGGGAAATGAGGTTGAAATAATAAACTTACAAACGGGCAAAACCATTTCTAGGTTTATAAAACGATACAAGGGGAGCTAAGCTCTTCCCAGAGCCCCCACTTTGACGTTTTCGTTCTCGACTACACCCAGTGCTATAAACAAGTTGTTTTTAACTCAATTATTTACTATGTTTACTAAATTTGTAAAATTTAAGCTAAAATATTTTCACAATTTTACCAAATGGATTCTTCGCCAGCACCGGTTGGTCAGTTTCAAGCGGTTCTGAGCGTCCAAGACCATTTTCGGCCATCACTCGAAATTCGTAACGGTGACCTTCGAACAGTTTCGGCACAACGCAAGAAGTACCAGGTACGTAACTTGATACTGGCACCCAAACGCCGCTTTCGAGGTCACGTTTTTCGACCACGTAATTCCTGTAATGCATCGTCCACAATAACTTGCGTACCTACACCGTGTCACAATTTTCACTTGACATTGGGTACGATTCGTAATGTGTACACGTGAAAGCTCTGTTCTTAAGTTTAAGTGATTTTACAGCAGCATTTTTGGGAAATATAAGTAACTAGTCTAAGTTCACGAAAGCACAAAAATTTCCTTGCAACTTTTCTTTTCATAGAACAATCACGTGTATTTCCTAACAAATTATTGCAAACAAAACAATGCTGGAAAGTTGCCGAAAATATGTATGTAGGGCGTACCAGCTTTAATATATAGATTATTTGTTTGGGTTTAATGCATCTTCCACAATAGCTTGTGTACACCGTGTCACAATTTTCACATGCCTGTCTCGCATAGGACTTGGAGATTTCATCAACATGCTGTATTGTTTACAAATAGTCAGTTACTAAGAATCGCAGGTGCACGCATGGGCAACTTTTGTAATGCGAGGTGTTTGGCATATGTTCAACATGTTTGTTATAAAGCAAGACTAAGCCTATTGAAACCGACACAAAGAACATATTACACTAAAACTGAATCTATTTTGCACCCAATACACTGTTTATCTTAGCGGCACCTTCAAGTTTTCGTTCTGTATACATATAGAAATGTGTTAATATCATAATATATATCTGTATGAATGTTCTATGCTGGAACAGTGCCCAAAATACGCATGCAGAGCGTTCAGTGTAATAATATAAATTTCGCATCTAGTGAATGGGGGAAATTATTATGTGAATTTATTTTCATTGAAAATCTTACGTAATATCAGCCCCACCATCGTCTTTCGGAGGTTTCCACGAAATTGTTGCCGATTCTGCGGTTACATCTTCGACAACCAATGGACCTTCTGGTTTCCCAGGTACGTCTAGAAAAGTATGGGTCTCTCAGGTATAAATTGTACACTTTAGTAGCGTAACATTGCCTAAGCCTAAATCATCTGTTATGGTTTTACGTTACTGGCAAAAGCTCTCAAACCCGCTGGTTTATCCAAGCATCGAGTTATTTAAAAGCCAAAGTCTAAGCCTAAGCCTAAAGTATATGGGTGGCATTGTACATCAACAAATTTCGTTTACAACGTTCGTTATGGCACTGTGCCGAACGGCATCGTATGACGGCGGACAGCGCCGGACGATAACGGACGGCGCCGGACGTCATCAAAAGTATAGTGTCACCCAAAGTCTACCAAGATGTTATCTCATTAAAAATGGTATACTCGATTGTAGTTCAAAATACAACAGTTTTGAGTATACCTTGAACGGTAAGTTCAATGGTGCCTTCAGTTTGACCATTTGCATTTTTCAATCCAATCTTGTATTTGCCACTGTGTCCACGTTCGAGCGCCGGTATAAAAAGTTCTGCCGTTCGACTTGTCGGATTTTCTTTGATGTCTTGCAGTGCCTAGAAATTAAATAACTTGTCGGATTTCCTTTGATGTCTTGCAGTGCTTAGAAATTAAATAACTTGTCGGGTTTTCTTTGATGTCTTGCACTGCCTAGAAATTAAATAACTTGTCGGATTTTCTTTCATGTCTTGCAGTGCCTAGAAATTAAATAACTTGTCGGATTTCCTTTGATGTCTTGCAGTGCCTAGAAATTAAATAATTCTAATTTGCGTACTAGTTTCAAAATTAAACACAAAAGCGGAAGCAAAGTTTCTCCGAAAATTCAAAAAAAAACGAGTGAAAAAGCACTTTGGCAGGTTTCACAAACGCCTGTTTCAGTTTGCAATGACTACAGCAGTTTCTTGTAGATGAAAATTGTGAGTTTTGCCACCCCGGAGGGGCTGTTGAGGGGTGATGCGCGCACGTGTGTAAATATATTGCACGTGAATGCGTTGAGTACATATACAAGTGTGAGGGTGAGAACACAGATGCACTCATCCCACCTCAAAACCTCTTCTGGGGGAGCTGATAAGTTATTTTTTTCTCAAATTAATTCTCATTGCTTCCTATTCTCTAATAGATTTTCTTTTTGATAAATAAAGATTACTTTTCTTCTCTATTAAAAGACTGATTTATTTCTTCTCAGATTCAAAATTAAACAAACTTTGTTATTAATTTAAATTTCATTTATTTTTTCTCAAATCACTTTTACTTCTCCTATTCATTAAAATTCGTTCACTTTTTCTCAATTTACTATGACCTGTTTTTTGTAAACAAAATTGATTCTTTTTTTACTCAAATTTAGTTTACTTAATTTTTGTTAAAGTAATCACTTACATCATCGGAAACGGGTTTTCCGTCACGCGACCACGTAACTTCCGGATCCGGTTCGCCAACGTATTCAACCGGTAAATTTAAAGGCATTCCTGCGCGTACTTTTATCGGTTTGAGTGGCGAAATTATTTTTGGAGCAACTGAAACAAATAAAATAATGTTTACTTTTACAAAAATACAGATTATACTTTTGAAAAATTGATTCATTTTATGACTTAAAAACGTAAATATAATTTTATTTTCTCAATTATACACATTTTTGTGGTTACAAGTATTTTAATTCAGATGCGAAACAACAGCTGAAGTGACGATAACGCAAACGCTAATTTGTAGCAGAGTGGAAGTTACTCAAAATTGAATGCAAAACGCGTCAAACTTTAAAACTAAAATTTGTTCAAATTAAAAATCTCGAAATACAACAATTAACAATTTAAAAATCGGCAATTGTTATTGAAATTCATTTTGATTAAGAAATTTCTGAAACAATTCAAGATAGTAAGTGTCTATTTGAAATCATACACAGCAAAAAATGGTGAGTCAAATTGACTGTCTCCGAAATAGGCTTTTCCTGACTACACAAACTGAGTCAAATTCAACTGCAACAGTGTCAAATTCGACTAACCCGAGTTGATCAGTGAGTCGAATTTGACTCTGGCGGAGTTGAGTTTGACTCAGTTTGTGTAGTCCCGAAAAGCCTATTTCGAAGAGAATCAATTTGACTCACCTTTTTTGCAGTGTATATAGTAGATTTACTTAAAATTCAAATGCTAATTGTTTTAAGGTGCGAATGTTAAACAACACCAAATGGGCTGTATAAAGTTACGTAAAATAGACAATTTTGTTTAGATAAAAAATAATTCTGACTTACGATTTTTAGGTTTGGCTTTTTGCATATCTGAAGGTTCGCTTGGTTCACTTGGTCCAGCTTCGTTGACTGCAATCACCCTAAAAATAAGAAAAAAACATTTTTGTATTTCTAAGATTTGTTCGTCCATGCAACACGGATTGTAAATGTTTGGGGACTGTGTCCACGATGCCAGTTATTCTCAAATGTATGCAGCAGCTATCACAAGTTCATTACAAAAAATGGGAAGTCAAATTGGCTCTCTCCAAAATAGGCTTTTTCGGCCTACACAAACTGAGTCAAATTCGACTCCGCCAGAGTCAAATTTGACTCACTTAGCGATTCATTGAGTCGAATTTCACTCTGGCGGAATCGAATTTTGACTCAGTTTGTGTAGTCAGGAAGGAAAAGCCTATTTCGGAGAGAGTCAAATTGACTCACCTATTTTTGCAGTGTTGGCGATAGGTCTTGTAACTTTCGAATCATTGAATGGATAATTTGAAACTTAAGCGCATCGTTCGAATTCAGTCTGCAAGACTTCATTGCTAATTTCAGCGTTCACAGCTGTAGCAGGTAGTTCGCTTGCTTGAAACCCTATCATTTTAGCTGGTAGTAGGCATTATAACAACTGGCCCGTGCTACTTTTACGGCCGTATCGGTTCCTGATGGGTCTATAAAATAGTAAGCTTACATTCTAGACTACATTTTTTTGCTTCGCCATAGGCTTAGGAATGCGCTTTTGCAACGCTTAGGCTTAGGCTTAGGCTTAGGAATATGCTTAATCTACTGTTACGGTCCTAAAAGTAACATTGGCCTAACAACTTGAAAATATGGGACTATTAGATTTGGTTTACACCGTGTCATGAAAGTTGAATTTGACCGACTCCTAAAATATATTTTATCATTTATTCTGAATTACTCAATGAGATATTGTACACTTTTTCCACATGCAATATTAAGACTTAGGGTTGTGCTATACGTGCCTCACGCCGCCGCACACAGTCAAACACAGCTATACTTTGCTATCAAAAATATAAGGCAAAATCTATTAGTTGTAATTTTTTAGCCTTTTCGCTATTTTTTCCTAAACCGAAGCCTGAGCCTAAAGCGTAAGTTTGGTGACACTGGACCAGAGCCATATTAAACGGTTGTTGTCAAAATTTGTTCTGTACTGAGTGTATTTTCTTGCAGCATCGCTATTTATTCCAGCGTCGAACCTGAACTCATATTCTTGTCCTTCACGTAATCCTTTTGCTGAAAATTCAGTTTTGCCACCGCGAACTTTGCCAGTTTCGACCCAATTTGGCGAGCCTTTTTCTTTCTTTTCGATAATGTATTCTTTGATTGGAGACCCGCCGTCACTTTTCGGCGGCGCCCATTTAATATCAATTCGATCTGCGTCGTAGTCAGTCACTTCTGGTTTGCCTGGTTCCGATGGTTCGTCTGAAATCAGGCCAAATAACTACAGCTGGGGAACAAAAATATGCGTTCAACCAATAGTATTGCAAAACACTTTTAACCAATAGTATTGCAACACACTGTTAACCAATAGTATTGCAACACACTTTTAACCAATAGTATTGCAACACACTGTTATGCAATAGTATTGCAACACACTTTTAACCAATAGTATGGCAACACACTGTTAAATAATAGTATTGCAACACACTGTTAACCAATAGTATTGCAACACACTCTTAACCAATAGTATTGCAACGCACCCTTTAACCAATAGTTTGCAAACACCCTTTAACCAATAGTATTGCAACACACTTTTAACCAATAGTATTGCAACGCACCCCTTAACCAATAGTTTGCAAACACCTTTTAACCAATAGTATTGCAACACACTGTTAACCAATAGTATTGCAACGCACCCTTTAACCAATAGTTTGCAAACACCCTTTAACCAATAGTATTGCAACACACTTTTAACCACTGCATTGTCAAATCAGAATCAATTTGCTTTTCAGTAGTTGTTTCGGCTGTTCAGAGCAGAGTTGCATGTGGGTAAGGATTTTGTACGCGACCCGCGCTATACCCACGCAAATATGAACTTTTTAGCCGCGGGTATACCCACGCAAAAATCTATCCGCGACCCACCTTTTGCCCGCGCCTGAAGTTAATCCAGTATTTTAAAGATCGTAGCTGATTTGCACTTTAATGAAGTTTTCCGTTATAGCTTCAACGAAACTTACACGCGAAAGTTTACTAGAATCAACAAAAGTTTCAAACCGAACTAATCAAAGCACCGGACAGCAACTGAACGGAAGTGCAATGACAATATCGTATGTTTTGCACCTTAAAACTTAAGTTTGGCGCGTGTAAAAACTGTAAATTATTTACTCGTGTGATACAAATCTTTACCCGCACTTATACTCGCGGCTGAAATTCTGTACCCGAACCGCACTTACCCGTGGGTACCCGGTGGGTGATGTCCCACACTGGATGTGGGTATCAATTAGCGTTTGGAACCGACTAGTTGCCAACTGAGAGACAAATAGGTGTTCATTATAACATGACCTATGCCATTTTTTGTTAATTCTGCAATTGTATCACAAGATTTGCGTGTGGCTCAAGCAATTGGCCATTGGTGGACTCCACACTTTATGTTAAATGCATAAACCAATCAAATTTCGACATCTGTCATTAGCGTTAGTCTAAGCCTCCTATGCTTAAGAATAACTTTAAGCCGAAACATAAAAATAAAGATTATTCACTAAGGTTAATTTTGAACTTCAGCCTAACACTAAACTTGACCTAAAGTTGAAATGGTATGCGACTTTGTTTAGGGGCCTTCCATCATAGGCGGATAATTACATTTCAGCTGTTGTACACTTTTTTCCACGTTTAGTGCTAACGTTAAAGGCTAAGGTAAAAGCTAAGCTTTTGGCATACGCAAATATTTAGGCTCAGACACAGCTAATTATTTTCCTAAACCTTGGCCTAATTCTGGGCGTATGTCTAGACGTAAATGTCGGGGGAATGTACAAATGCCTATTATTGTGTTAATGACATAAAAAGAAATAAAAACAAAAAAATAAAAAAAACAAAAGAAAAATAAAGTATAAGAAAAAAACATACCAAATGGATTTTTGGCAACGATCGAATCGTCTCCTGTCAACGGTTTTGATTCGCCGTAAATGTTGACAGCTTTGACACGGAACATGTACTCTTTGCCCTCTTGAAGTCCTTTTATCTTTGCATGAGCAGTTGGAAATTCGCCAACCTGAAATACGGGTCCATATCTTCAAATGTGTATTGCAAACTATCATCAGTTATAGATTTTCAAACTCACTAACTATTGCAGTTAAATTCTAAAAATAAGAAAAAAAATATAAAATTGACAGTTAATCACTCACCTCGGACCACGTCCCACGCTTGGTGTCCATTTTTTCGACAACATAATGCAAAATCTCAGCTCCACCATCGTCTTCTGGCGGTTTCCAGTCCAGAGTTGCGCCATGTTTGTTCACTTCGCTGATTTTCAATGGACCTTTTGGTTCGCCAGGCACATCTGAAACAATGATTGCACTGTTTGTTACAACTGCGCATTAATGACGTTTTTGAGAGCCGGTGTTCATCGCGGCTTTATTCAATTTACACATTCAACTCTTTGTAAAAGTTGCCTGGTGTACGC
Source organism: Enoplolaimus lenunculus (assembly GCA_030248215.1). Classification (NCBI taxonomy): domain Eukaryota; kingdom Metazoa; phylum Nematoda; class Enoplea; order Enoplida; family Thoracostomopsidae; genus Enoplolaimus; species Enoplolaimus lenunculus. The sequence goes on along the minus strand of JASANG010003268.1, from coordinate 67,232 downwards.
ATGTTACTGTAGACACCGTCTGCTTTTGAAACACAACCAATGCCTGATACAATATTTCGATACGCAACAGCTATTCTTTGAAGGATCTACGACAATTCGACACCCGACAACTTGGCCTCAACAGCGGCCTAAAAGCCGTCGAATAAATCAAAGCATAAGCGTAATTCTAGGCCTAACACAAAGCATAATGATAGGCGAAGAATTGTCGAGTCGATGAAATTTCGAATTACAAGTTGTCGGGCAACGACCCTTGAAACATGTCCTGCACGCTGTTGCGTTGAAAATGTTCAAGTTAACAAATACTGCAATGGTTGTTGATGCAACAAAACGAGTGTTTTGGTGCAAAATTTAGTGCGCAAAAGTGACTGGCGGCTGCAAGTGTCGCCACCGTAGCCATGGATCCCTCCAACAGCGATCCAAACCAAAATTTTGTACTAAGATTTACTGCTAAAATTGCGTTTGGTTTCTCGTTCGCTTCGCTTGCGACCTTTTTTCACCGTTATATCTCTTCAGCAAGAAATTTGTCGATGTTCCGTTGGCAACAATATTAAAGCAAATGATTTCCCCAAAACATGTGAGACATGCTTGTCCGAGTGGATTTGCAATATATGCAAGTAATGCACATTGTATTGTATGCTAGCCGGCATCATATCACTGCGTCTGCCTGATACGCAGAAGATTGCTAGTTCGAAACCACCCGTAACCGGTTTTCCATCTGCTAAAGGCTTGACGTCCCGGTTTCTACCTAGACTGACACACAGCAAACGTACCCAATACAGTAACATTAGCAGTCGCGGTATCAGAACCATATTCATTTTCAAGCAACAATGTGTACGGCCCGGTGTCTTCTCGCTTTGAAAACGGAATTTCGAATTCGGTCAAATTTTCTCGATTCACAATATCGACGCCAGGTCCAGCTTCCAACGGTTTACCTTCTTTTTTCCAAACGACCTTTGGTTGCGGTTCCGCCTCGAATGGAACCGTCCATCGGATTGGCTCGCCAGCACGAACTCGTAAGTCCATCATACCGCTGAGGTCGATTTTGGGTTTCACTGAAAACTTTAACTGCTCGCTCATATTTAGGAACCTAATCTGGCCCGTAGCTATAGAGAGTGTGGGGGGGGGGGGTTGGGAGCTGTATCTTCACAGCCAGTTTCGACCCCCAGGTGGAAAATTTATGTGTGGTATTTTAAATATTTTTTGTTCCAAATTTTGAAAAAATAATACTTTTCGCTAAATCTGCGAATTTTTTGAAGCCAGAAAATGTTATGGCACAACGTGAGCTTAAACCGCAGTCCAATCTCTACGTCTATGCCCCTTTTAAATAAATTAAAAATAAAAAAATTTAAAATTATAAAAATTCAAAATTTCAACATTTCATCTCTAAACACGATCACCCCATGTCAAAAACGTCCACCCCCCTCATACATCTCACTTACGTCGTCGAGCTTTAGCGATCTGTGGCTCGGTCGCTTCCGAAGGTTGGCCTGGTCCTGCTTTATTCACCGCTTTCACCCTGAACTGATACGTTTCGCCTGGGGTCAAATCTTTCACGGTCGCTTTAGTTTGACCTCCTTGCACTTCGACAGCCGGAACCCAGTCTCCAAATTTGTCTTTTTTCTCGATCAAATATTTTTCAATCGGTGCTCCGCCATCGTTCGACGGTGGTTTCCATTCGATGTCCATTTTGTCTTTGTCCCAATCGACCACTTTAACATCTTCGGGTTTGCCTGGCTCGTCTGTAGAAATCATTTTGCTAAATGTGTTTATTTTAACCAAATTCTCAGATATAGTATACTACTATTCATCGTGGTTTCAAATCAGCAACCCTAAAAATATTCCTCTCAAAACTTTTTAAGAATGTTTTCCAATTTGTATATATGTTGTTTCTTGTTCATATGTGAAACAATCATTACAACAGCTGGAGCGTTTGTCAAAATACGTATGTGGGGCGTTCCAGTTTTAATATTGATGAACAACTAAGCACAAATTTTGCATATGTAATATAGCACAATGTGCAGTGTTTAACAATTTACTACGCGTATGTGTCAAATTCCATTTTTCCGACAGATAAATAACTAAAGTTCTAGTTTTAAAAACTAAATATTTCAGAAATTTAAAAATATAAAAAGTAAATGACAGAAAAAATGATTGGAAAACATACCAAATGGATTTTTAGCAATAATCGAAGTCGGCGCAGTCAAAGGTTTTGATTCTCCTTGTCGGTTGACGGCTTTCACACGGAAATTGTATTCGTGTCCTTCGCGTAGTTTGTTCGCTTTGAAATGACACGACGGTGATTCGCCACACTAAAATAAAAAATATTTAAATTTAAATAACATAGATTCCCCTTTGTGATACATTCATTTCAAAACCATATAATTTGCACAGAAATGGCTGCGTCAAGCACGAACGAAGGAACGATTGTTTCTAGGGATGCCAAACAGTAGGTCAGCAGCTATTAACGCCAAAACGGAAGGGTTATCAAATCCGATGATGAATCCCGTTTTTGGTAGGCAAATAAAACAGTCCACGCTCCTACTGTATCGTTCACAAAGCACTTGTGGAATGGTCATATGAAAACACCGTCCAAATGAGATGTGAGCCAGATGGAATTTGGGCCACTCAACAAAATGAAAAAATCTCAGTCATATTTTTCTAAATAATCAATTGTGGACCAATTGTATCAAAATATTGGCATTGATTTTCAATGCCAGTTCAGCCGTGGGCAAAATAATTTTATTTCCAACCAACCAATACTGTAACCAGCTTGGGTCAATGTAAATAACAGGAGCGGAACAGTATTATAAGCATATTCCTATTCCCAGAAACCAAAAATTTAATTACCTAAATAATGTATTTAACAAACATTTTAACAAAATAACACTGCAATCTTGTTTTTGATTTCAATGAATTAGCGTCACTTTATGAACGATTTGCATATAAAACATCACTATGTACTGCCTCTAAACAAAAGCACCTTGGGCAAGTTCTAAATTTTCTCACGACACACGCACAAATTACATCACAACATATTACAATTAAAAAAGTACCGTGTGAAGATTTCAAATTTTTCCCACGCCAGCTGATAAAAATGACGTCATAACGTACCGGAACCCATCGTCCGTCATCTTCTTGTTTTTCAATGACGTAATGCGATATATCGGAACCACCGTCATCCTCTGGTGGACGCCACTGTAATGTAGCGCTATCTTTAGTGACATCACTGACATTTAGAGGGCCTTTTGGTGCCCCTGGTACATCCAAAACGGTTACTTCAACAGTCGCCTTATCTTCTCCAGAGGCATTTTTTGCGATTATTGTGTAAGTGCCAGAATCGATACGTTCTGCTTTAGTTGTTCTCAGTTTGGTGTTGTATTCCTGAAAAAATAACAAACTTTTTTAACATTTTTACGCATGAATATTCTATATTTCATCTGAAATCAAATTTAAAATTTAAAATTTATAAATTCGAACCTGTTTGATGAGAGGATTGTTTACGTTAGAATCCGACCATTTTCACGTTTTGTGGAGATTTTGTACTGCACATAAAACCGATAAAGTTTTGAACCCGTATTCTCAAATGTGTGTAGCACGTATTACCAGTTGGTAATAGGTCGTGTAACTTTCGAATCAAGGAATGGTAAGGTTTGAAACTCAGCAGCTCGATTGCATTCGATTTGCTGTACTTCTGTGCAAATTTTGAGATCTGCAATTGCAACATTTGATTAGTTTGAAAACCTATTACTAACTGGTGATAGTTGCCATATACATTTGACAATATTGGCCTTGATTGCAATATCTTTAGTGTATGCTCTGCATATTTCCGTATGACAGATATAAAAAACTAATCGCTATTGCGAAGGTATCCTGTATTGCCTGCGTGCGATAGGGCGTTAGCAAAATTGTGACATGGTGTACGCAAGTTATTGCAAAAGGTGTGAAATGCTTAAAAAATTAAAATTCTACATACTTTAGAATTATCGATTTCAGTCCGGCCGGCACTGACAAGCGGATCGTCGTTGAGTAACCATTTGATATCCGGTGGAGGTTCACCGGATACCGGAACATCGAAGAATATGGTTTCACCGGCATGAACTCTTATCTCCATCAAAGCGGATCGATCAATTCGAGGAGGTACTGAAAATATAAGACGAAAAATAAAATGAATTTTTACAAAACGGAGCAAAAAATTTTCTATATTCGCAAACACGAACATATTCAAATTTTTGGAAAGGGGATCATGTAGCATAAAAGCTTTAAAATGGGGGCTTCTTGTGTTGAAACGTACCTAAAACGAATGAACAAAACCAGAGGTTTGACCTCTGAAACGTCACCTGACTACAAACTTGTTCCTAACCAGTGTTAAATATCTATTAATTCGTTCTGACAGAAATTTAGTACACTGCAAAAATATGAACCACGTAGGGTCCGTATTCCCATAAACTTGCTTAATGGGCACAAACTCGACGCGGTCCCACGGCGAAACAATACTTCAAAACAGTGACATTACTGAATTATTCTTTAAAAGCTGAGTGTTTTGTTTACTACTTTTTCTTCAAACCAATGAAAAATATACTAAGGTACACTTTAGCCCTCCAATTTGCCTAAAATTTCACCACTGCAAAACAACAAACTGCAACTGCAATTTAGCAATTATTACCATTGCGTGTGTTGCCTTGCCTAAAATTTTACCATTGCAAAACAACAAATTGCAAGTGCAATTAGCAATTATTACCATTGCGTGTGTTGCCTTGCCTAAAATTTTACCATTGCAAAACAACAAATTGCAAGTGCAATTAGCAATTATTACCATTGCGTGTGTTGCCTTGCCTAAAATTTTACCATTGCAAAACAACAAATTGCAAGTGCAATTAGCAATTATTACCATTGCGTGTGTTGCCTTGCCTAAAATTTTACCATTGCAAAACAACAAACTGCAAGTGCAATTAGCAATTATTACCATTGCGTGTGTTGCCTTGCCTAAAATTTTACCATTGCAAAACAACAAATTGCAAGTGCAATTAGCAATTATTACCATTGCGTGTGTTGCCTTGCCTAAAATTTTACCATTGCAAAACAACAAATTGCAAGTGCAATTAGCAATTATTACCATTGCGTGTGTTGCCTTGCCTAAAATTTCACCATTGCAAAACAACAAACTGCAAGTGCAATTAGCAGTTATTACCATTGCGTGGTTTTGCAATCAGCGTTCGGCTTGGATCACTTGGCGTTGATCGTCCACCTTTGTTCGTTGCTACAATACGAAATTGGTATTCTTGTCCTTCGATAAGATTCGGCACTGTCGCTTTGGTCTGAGATGCTGGCACCTGAAAACAAAACATTAATTATGATTTTTGAAACATTTTCTCAATTCTTTAATATTTTACCAATAAACACGATTTGGTTGCATTAATGATTCCAAGAATCGCATAAAATAAATTTTTCAAATTCATTTAAAATAAAAACAAATTATCCTACGAAAGAGAAAAATATGGGAACAAAAACAATTGGGACGGTTTAAACCCCTGGCCCCCTTTCTTTACGCCCTTGATTTACCCCATATCCACATCCAAATTCAACTTACCTCTACGGCATCTTCCCAGTCTCCAAACTTGCCCTTCTTTTGAACGATGTATGTTTCCAGTGGGGCCCCACCATCCGATATTGGAGGCGTCCATTCGAGATCCGCATGATCTTTGTCCCAATCGACAATATCCGGGGTCCCGGGTTTGTCTGGTTCGTCTAAAATGTTAAAAATTTCCTAAAGCAAAATTTCTAAAATGTGATATTAATGAACTTTGTCAAATATGGAGCCAGTATTCTCAAATGTGTGTAGCACCTATCACCAGTCACCAACTGATTTTCAAACAAGGTATGTAAAGTAGCTACAATTGTCATTCTTGATTCTCAAACAGCACCTGTCAAGTATAAATAATGCACTAAATTTTGAAGCTTTTCATTGGCTGGTTCGGACCTTACAGGATCTATCGTCAACTGTGGATAGATACTACATATATTTGAGAATACTGGCATACGCCTAATTATTTTAACCACTTAGTGTCTCGGATCCTAAGATTAAGTATGAGTTAATGTAATAAATTTACTAAATCTGAATATAAAACTGGAACACCAATGGGACATCATAGATAACCTAAGAACCGTAATCTTTGGTACCACGAAAACTGACAATTTGTATCGGAATTCAAAACAACAATTGCGTCTTACTTCTTGCCCGCTTTGCTCGCGAATTTTTACAAGCTAGTAATCTCAAGGTTTTAAAGGCCAGAGGTTGATACTTTGATAAGATGTCTACTTACCGTAAGGATTTTTCGCTTTAATCGCGTGCGGTGTTGTCAGAGGTTCTGATTCGCCAAATCGATTCACCGCTTTAACCCGGAACTTATAGTCGTGTCCGGCTATAAGGTCGTCCACTTTGAAAGCGCATTCTGGAGATTCGCCACACTGGAACAATAATAAACTTTTAAATTATTAAAGTGACTTGGATAGACATTTAAAAATGTGTTTAGCACCAATCACCAGTAATTAATGTTTACGCATGAAAATTTTTGAGATTTAACCCTTTCTCACATGCATATTTTCAATTTCAAATGAGATGTGATTTCAAGGTAAGATTCGAACCCCAGTCTCACGGGTGGGAGGCGTTTACGATGACCACTGAGCTATAGGAGCTTGACACTCGAGCCCGAGGGGGCTCTCACGTCTTGTGAAGATTTTGCACTGCGCATATATATCAGAATTGTTAAACACTGCTCACGCGCATGTATTGCTGGTACATTATTGTATTTAGTTGGTCTTAGCATACTCTATGATTAGCAATGTTAAGTTAATAATTTTAACAATTGTTGAAGGTAAAATTTTAGAGCAATTTTTTTACATGAAATTTTAGTAAATTTCGCAGAAAAAATTAGCAAATTTTAAACTTAAGTATTTAACAAATTTTGAAGTTAGTTTAGAAAATTTGAATAAAAAAATTTAGCTAAATTTGAAGTGAAAAATTAGCAAATTTTAAAGTTAACACATTCAGAAAAATCTAAAGTCAAAATTTGTCAAATTGTGAAGGCAAAAGTCAAAACTTGCCAAATTTTGAAGCATAAAATTAGCAAATTTTGTTTAAAAATCTTCGAACATTTTGCCTTGAACTTTGCTTTAAAAATGCTGAATTTTCAAACCATATGTATGTAAAGCTTGAAGTAAAAAATGTTGCAAATTTTAAATTTAAGTAAAAAATTTTCAAAGTAACAAATTGAAAATTTTTAATTTTGACTTAAAAATAGCAAATTTCAAAACAAATCTGTTGTTTAATGTCACCAAGAGCTGATAATCGCTATTTAACAAGAGTGTGCAGCTGGGCACAGTCTGTGGCAAAAAGAATGTATACGGCACGCGTTGCGTTTTTGCCCTACCCAACCCCATTATTTAGAGGGAGTACAACCGGTGCTAACGATGACATATTATGTATGCGGTATCAAACATGTTCCCCCTATAGTTTGATTTAGGGGTATTCATGTAATAGCGACCCTCTCCCCTCTACACAAAGGGGGGTCGGCAAAAAACACAACGCCCGGTGGTACATTTTGTGCCATGCGGACCCCAAGAGTTGCACATTCTTGTCATTATCCACTATTGATATCACTAACCGGTGTCCAACGTCCAGTTGCTTCATCGAACTTCTCGACGGCGTAGTGGGATATTTCAGCCCCGCCATCATCTGAAGGTGGATTCCATTTCAACGTTGCGCCGTTATTGTGGACATCGGTCACTTGGAGCGGTCCATTTGGTGCTGATGGATGATCTGAAAATTAGCAATAAACACAATAATGATATATAATTTTAGTAGGAAAAACTTAAAGATAAAAATAAAAAAATTTCGGTTTCTCAACTTTTAAAATTTGTAATTTTTTCAGTTTCATCCACAAGACGTAAGGTTTAATACTCTGCAACTCAATTGAATTCTCGTGTTAGAAAACAGTAAAAAGTTTAAAATGCAGGCAAACAGTTTTAGAAGCCGGGGCCAATGTAACGAACAGGAGCGGAACAGTATTATAAGCATCTTCCAAAACCTAAGCCCAGGCCTAAACCTAAGCGTTGAAATGAGCATATTCCTAAGCCTAAGCCTAAGTGTAAGCCAAGCAAAAAATAGTCTAAATTTTAAGCTTACTCTTTTCTAGTCCCACAGAAAAACGTTCCGCCCCTTATCTTTACACAGGCCGAAGTCAGTAAAAATAGACAATTACCATGAACTTTAACATCTTGCTCACATTTTCAAACAAAATCTGTTTTTACTATAAAAAATTTAAATTTAAACAGCGATCATAATTCGTCAGTTTGAAACTTCATTTACTTAAATGATAGGTGCTACACACATTTGAGAATACTGGTTCAAGTTAACAAACTTAACCTACAATACTTGACAATTCACTTGGGTAAATGTTCACAAAAAAGAGTCAGAACTTGCACTTGTGAAAAACAGACGATACTTTTGTTATAATAAGGGACTCATGTTACTTTAAGGGCCGTCCAGGTTTCTAGAGGGTCCATAAAAGAGTAGGTTTAGATTCTAGATTACATTTTTTGCTTAGGATTAGGATTAGGCTTAGGCTTAGGATCTCATTTTTGCAAGGCTTAGGCTTAGGCTTAGGCTTAGGCTTAAGCTTAGGCTTACACTTAAGAACTTATTTTTGAAATGCTTAGGCTTGGGCTTAAGCTTAGGCTTACGCTTAACCTACTGTTACGCCCCTTAAAGTAACATTGGCCAAAAAAGGTATCAATAAACCTTTTTGTAAGCTTAAACGTTAACATTGTAGTAAGGGCACAAGAGCCATAAAACTACTGACCAACAACAGTTATCTCAAGCTCTGCAGTATCCGTTCCTGAATCATTGGTTGCAGTTATTTTGTACGTCCCGGTGTCTCCGCGAAGGGCACGTTTCACTGTCAATCCGGTTTCGTAGTCCTGAAATTAAACACAACGGAAACAAGAATTAATTTTTAGATAAGTAGAATATTATATTGATCCATTATTTCTCGGTGGGTGTCAAGGCTACTGTAGTTACCCAAATAACAGGGAGAAACTGATATTTATTTGACCTCTTTAGAGAATACCATCCTGTTATTCGGTTTACGCACTGCTTTTCCCTTATAACCCACTCTCCGCCGCCCTTCGTTACTTATATCCAGTATTGCAACTACTATCCGTTGAATTAAACGTCGATTTGCTATGTATCAAAATCTTGAGCGATAATACAAGATTACACTTTGGAGTTTGAAATGTACTTTCAGAACTAAGTACGCTGCTTTAAAGTTTCGAACTCAACTGTATTTGGTGTCGGATACATTTCTGCACTATAATTAAGGATCAGTGTCATTTATGAACTCTAATTAGGGTTTATGGACTATATCCAGTTCCACTTACAAACTCTTATTTTAAGAAAATTGTTCAAATTTCGTTACAGTATCAAATCCACAAATTTGGAATCAAGTCGGTTTATTAATTCCGGTTTGATTCAACCTTATTGCAACACATCCTGGCCAATATATGCTTACAATGTAGCAAATTATTTTCTCCAAGTACTTTTTTCTTATCAAAGAAGGTTGAAAATTTTTTAAGGAACAATGTTTTCCAGGGATAAGCCCATCATCCCTTGCTACCCGTCCGCGATCCTGGTGTTATATTTATCAACCCATGCGTCAACTAAAAATTTCTACATGTTTTGTTAGAATATATGTACAAATTCCTGTTCCGGTCAGAATTAATGCAAAAATTCAATTCCTGTTCGTGCATTCAAAGATGCTGGAACCGGAATTTTTACGGTTTTGTGGCAAATTACTCATAATCATTTAAATATTGGAGACTTTGTCTTTGACAAAATTTTTATGTCAAAATTAGTGTTTTTATACCTAGTTGAATTTTGTTACTAAATTGTTCCTGACGTGTTTTCGCGAAACTTAATGATGAAATAGTTAAAAATTCTCTTACACCATATTTTTGGCAAGCTTTCTAAAAAGTTCCAACGGTAATTCGGTGATGCAAATAATTTCAAGTTCCGGTTCGTGTTCCTGTTCCGGTTCCTGCACAAAAACCTAATTCCTGTTACTGTTTCTGCTCCGGTAAAATTTAGTTCCTGCTGGAACCTGATATATGTGTGTATATTTATTTATTTATTTATTTATATTTAGTTGTTTATAAAATATTGTATTGCTTCCCAAGTATTCGGCACCCATCTGGTGTTTAAAATTTAGTTTTAACCAAAATATAAAGTGATTCAAAGGTTTCACATATGTTTTTTATGTTTGGTTCAGTTGGTTGTTTTTGATTAACTTTTTGGCTTTTGTTTATAAACAAATTGGACCAATGGCGTCTTCGAAGATTTTACTGTGGAAAAGGGGTGTAGGGATTGTTTTAAAAAATATTTGAATGCGGAAATGACTCTACAGTGTTTTACTCTGCGAGGGGGTTTCTTCACGCACACAGTAAATTTCAGTAAGTTGATTTTAACTCAGAATGAGTTGAATCTACTCAGAAACTTGAGCTGTAAATTAGGTTTTTCAGAACTCAGAATTCAGTATTGATTGAAGTCATTCTGAATTAATTAGTCAACTGACCTGAAATTAAATTAGCTCAGAGTGAGTTGATGTTTTCTGTTCATTTATTAACTCAGAAAAAAACCAGAAATTACGAATTCGCTTTCTGCGTTTATTAATCAACTCATCGGAATTTACAGTGCAGTTTTGCATTGGAGTGGAGATGATTTCAGTATTTTTCAGTGGGGGGTGTCTTTGGTTTAAGATACATGGATACAGATAAAATGTCCTTATACTTTTTCTTCAATTTTAAATCGATCCGACGAGTCAACCGGATGTCCTTTAAGTTCCCATGTGACTGTCGGCGGAGGTTCACCGGATACTGGGATGACGACGTTGAAATTTTGACCGGCACGAAGTTTGATTGGATTCAACGCGTTGCGGTCGATGTGAGGCGCCACTGAAATTTAATAAATAAAAGTTTTAAACTAAAACTAATTTTTATTAAAAAATTGCGTTAATTTTAAAACAATTTACCAAGTTTTTATGACGTAAAATCGGATGGCAATGAATAGAACAATGTCCAAATTACGTATTTTACACGTTTTGATTTTACATATAACATATTTTTTACTACTGGCTACAAGTCAATAACGATTTAGAAAAAAATTGGCAAAACTTGCAGCTGCAAGAACATTTTAGTCTTTTTATGAGCTCAAGCTGTAAATAAAGCCAAATCATTTGTTTTCTTAAATTTTACTGCTTCTCAAAGATTCTCAAAATCAAATCCACCCAAATTTGAATTTTTGAAAAATTCGATTTTTCGACGCTTTTATTATCAGTTTAGCAAGAACTAAAACTAAAAGCTACTTACAATGGCGTGGTCGCGTGATAACTTTGTCAGACTCGTCCGAAGGTTCACCAGTGCCAGCTTTATTCTTCGCCTTGACTCGGAACTGATATTCTTGGTTCGGGACCAAATCCTTAACTGTGGCCGCGGTTTTATCCGCCGGGACTTCAAGGGCTTTAGTCCATAACGGCGACAGGCTGTCCTTGATCTCGATAATGTACGATTCTATTGGTGATCCGCCGTCCTGAAATAGAAATTACATTATTATATATCCCATTACTGAATAAATCTTGCTAAAATGGACACAGCTAAGATCGTAGTTTTTGAACCGTATCAACGACATCTGTTTGTACAGATGGTTGTAAATTAAATTCTGTCTCACAATGCACGTTTTTTGAAAGGAATTAGAACCTTTTAAGAATCCGCCGACTCTGAAAGTTTTCAATAATTTCAATTATTCAAACTTTGCCCCCAAAATTTTTTCCAAAAATCTCTACGGCGCGGGTTCGACCCTCACGATGATCCCAGAAAATTATCATTAACCGGTCTACATTGGTTTTGAATAGAAACTTCAAAGTATTGGACACATTCCCACACTTTTAACAATTTGGCTTATGTTTAGGTTTAGGCTAAGGCTTTTTAGGCTCCGGTTCGCTAAATCTAACATGAAGCCGGCCCATGTAAAGATCAGGGGCGGAACGTTTTTCTGTCGGACTGCAATGGAATAAGCTTAAGTTTTAGATGAACATTTTTGCTTGGCTTAGGCTTAGGCTTAGGAGTATGCTTATAATACTGTTCCGCCCCTGTTCTTTACATTGGCCCATGAGGCCTAAGCCTAAGCAACTTACACTCGAAGGTGGAGTCCAGCTGAGGTCAACATGATCTTTGTCCCAATCTTCAAGTTTTGGTTTGCCACATTTTCCGGGTGGATCTGAAAAAAACACAACCATATAGCTTACATAACACTACCTGAAACGGTGCAAAAATATCCTTTAAAGTCCACAATAAGGCGCAACGTTTTTCATTATTGTCCTGAAATCTTAAAAAAGTTAATGCCGGTCCGGCCGTTTTCAGTCCAAGAAATGGAGCAAAATAATTTTTCGTACAGAGATCGCAAAAGGTCCACACCCCCCTTTGAATAGACTGGTCAAAATGGTTGCGATATTTGCAACGCTGGCATCTACAAAACTCATACATAAACTAATTTGCATATCACACGCGTATGCAAATCAGATGGAACGTTGTCCAAAATACGTATGTGGAGCGTTCCAGCTTTAATAATATAAATTTGCTATGTTACTTACCGAACGGATCTTTAGCTAAAATCGGTTCAGTTGCTTCAAGCGGAAGAGATTCGCCTTCAGAATTGATTGCTTTCACCCGGAACTTGTACTCTTGGCCTTTTTCCAAACCATCGACCTAAATAATAACAGTGATAAAACATAAATATTAATAGTAAAAATAGTAATAACAATAATAATAATAATAGTAATATACTTATAATAATAATATAATAATATAATAATAATATAATAATAATAATAATAATTGAAAAAATAAAAATTCAACCTCCAGTTGACGCAAGGATCCACATTCTTACCTTGAGTTCAGTTGCGGGTCCAATCGTTTTTCCAGCTGGGACCCATCGTCCCGTGTGGGGGTCCAGTTTTTCGACGACGTAATTTTCAATCGGCAGTCCACCGTCGTCCTTTGGCGGTTTCCACGCCAGCGTCATATTGTCACTAAACACTTCTTTCGCTTCCAATGGACCTTCAGGAGCACCAGGTTTGTCTACAATTAAAAATTTGAATCTAAATTAAATTCTATAAACATTTCGCCCAATGCTTAGGATTACATGGTTTGATGGTATCCGAAATTTAAAAGATATTTCATTTCAAACTCGGATTTGAATTCCGGTTTTTCGAGTGGGGCTTACACTCGCCACTCAGCATGTGGAGCGTGATGTACTATCGCTCTCATGTATTGTGCATATTTTGTACTGCGCATTCGCCTAATCATTGTTAATTACTGCGCATTTTATCTGTGTTACCTACACAGCTTGCATTGTGTTGCTCACAGTACAGTTTATCTGACAAAAGATGTTCAAAGCTAAGCCCCATTCACACGTGCAAGTTTTTACAGCGAAAACTCGTAGCTATAATTCGTTATTGCAAGTTTGATTAATGGGGTTTGCGAACAAAACTTGCAGATGCAAATTTTCGTTGAATGAAAGTTTGGTAAATTTCAAACGTACCCATAAATTTCAAACTTACCCATAAATTTCAAACTTACACTCAATTGAGAAATATGATTAGCAAGCTGCACTTGAAAAGTATTTCTGTTATAACAGAAATGTTTTCAAAAAACGTTTTGAAATAAAGTCTGAAAATAAACGTTTTCCAGTTATTTTTAGAAAAATTGTCTTAAATATCAGCAAAACTTTTCAGATTTGCCACTGAAAACACGTTTCTGAATAAATTGAGAAACACTTTTTTGTGTGTACCCATAAATTTCAAACTTACCCATAAAAATCAAACTTACCCAAAACTTCAACCATTACATCAGCTTCGTCGACTCCGTTTTTGTTCTGCGCTTTTAAATGATACTTTCCGCTGTCTGAACGTTTCGTGTTGCGTTTTTGAAATTTTGTTCTGTAGTCTTCGTTGTCCAGTTTGACGCTAAAATTATGCAAAATTTAAAATAAAATTCTAACTTAAGCAGTATACAATTTAGAATAATTCACAAAAATTTTGCTGCGGATCCGGTGGGTATCGAACCCACGACGTTCGATTTACCGGTTCAATGACCTAAGCACTGAGCGACTATAAAGTTAAATGAATTTATTTTAAGGATTTCCAATTTTAGAAATCACACAGTCCATGTTTCAGGGTTAAAGGCATTTGCAGCCACCACTATAGAGAGACAAGTTTGGTCTTTTTCAGATCAAGTAGTCTCACTAAGCGTTAAATACAACGAGCATCGATATTTAAGTAAAAAATTATATTTGTTTCAAATTTGAATAAATCCAAATATACACTGCAAAAAATGGTGAGTCAAATTGATTCTTTTGGGTCTCGTCTAAATAGCCAAATATACACTGCAAAAAATGGTGAGTCAAATTGATCCTGGCCGGCCATATACGCTGCAAAAAAAAAATGGAAAATGAATTGATTCTTTCTGAAATAGCCTCTACGGCACTACACAAACTGAGTCAAATTTGACTATGCCAGGAACAGGGGTCGTGCAGAGACCGTGTTGTTCCAATACTGTTCAATTTTTGTAAGCCTGGAGATTAATCATTTACTTGTCAATTCCGTTTCGGATAGGAGATCCGCCAAAAGTCCATGTCAGTTCCGGCGGAGGTTCTCCTTCTACGGGAACGTCAAACGTAAACATTTGACCTGCGTGAATTGTGATTGCGTTCATCGCAGCCTTATCAATACGAGGTGGCACTGAAATAAATCAACAATTTGTGATAAAGTACAAGAATAAGACGGAGAACATAAATAAGAGTCCTACCATCCTGATGTTGAGTTTTAATCAATAGGAGACTGTATCCCTAATTAGAGTCCATATCTGTATCCAACATGTAATCTTTAAATGTTAATTTCCTATTTGATTACTCAAATGGTTTCAGCACTGAATTTGATTAGTGAAAGTATATCATGCGTGCACATCATTTTTGTTATTTTTATATCCAACATAATACTTCAAATGTTAACAAAAAAAGTTAAAATTTAACGCAAATTTCTCCTGATTTCAAACACAATATGTCTTAATTTTTTTACAAAAATATGTCTCAAATCCATTTTAACCAAAAATATGTCTCAAATTCATTTTAACTGAAAATATGTCTAAAATATATTTTAACAAAAAATATGTCTTAAACTTATTTTTACAAAAATATGTCTCAAATTCATTTTAACAAAAAATGTGTCTGAAATTTATTCTAACAAAAAATATGTCTAAAACTTATTTTAACAAAAACATGTCTTAAACTTATTTTTACAAAAATATGTTTCAAATTCACTTTAACTGAAAATATGTCTAAAATAAATTTTAACAAAAATATGTCTTAAACTTATTTTTACAAAAATATGTTTCAAATTCATTTTAACTGAAAATATGTCTAAAATAAATTTTAACAAAAATATGTCTTAAACTTACTTTTACAAAAATATGTTTCAAATTCATTTTAATTAAAAATATGTCTGAAATTTATTCTAACAAAATAAGTTTCAAATACATTTTAACTAAATATATGTCTAAGATATATTTTAACAAAAATATGTCTTAAACTTACTTTTACAAAAATATGTCTCAAATTCATTTTAACAAAAAATGTGTCTGAAATTTATTCTAACAAAAAATATGTCTAAAACTTTTTTTAACAAAAATATGTCTTAAACTCATTTTTACAAAAATATGTTTCAAATTCATTTTAACAAAAAAATGTGTCTGAAATTTATTCTAACAAAAAATATGTCTAAAACTTATTTTAACAAAAATATGTCTTTAACTTATTTTTACAAAAATATGTCTCAGATTTATTTTAACTAAAATATGTCTGAAATTTACTCTAACAAAAAATATGTCTCAAGCTCATTTTAACAGAATAAGTCTCAAATTAATATTATAACACAATTTGTTTCAAAATAAATTTTTTCACAATATATCTCAAATTAATATTTAGGCAACGTCTCAAATTACTTTTAACAAAATATGCCTCAAATTTTAACACAATTGCGCTGGCAAAAATCTGTCATCACTTACAGTTTCTCGGTTTGCAAACCACTGGCGCACTTGGATCGCTTGCTTCGCTCGGACCACCTTTGTTGAACGCAGTCACTCTAGAAACCGAATTTTAGTCGAAATACTTTTATAAAATAATAACGACCAACGTTTATTTGAGAGACATCACAGTAGTATAAGCATATTTTTAATTCTAAGCCTAAAGTCTAAGTCGTAGCATAATTATAAAGATGTTTTTAGTAAGAATAAGCCTAAGCCTAATCAATATTAATTAGTCTAAAGATTTAGCTTACTTTTATGTAGTTCAGCACAAAACGGTACGCCACTTTAAGCAACATAGGAAAACATAATTCTGAGACTCATTTTAGCCTCTACGATCCTACAGGTTATATTCTAAAGCTAGCGGAAGTGAATTTTTCTTGACTAAAATTTGGTTTTTAGTCGAATCTTATGGAAATTAATTTAAAATTACAGACATTAAAACAAAAAACTTTGTATTCTTACCTGAATTGATATTCTTCACCTTCTTTCAAATTTGGCACAGTGACAGCAGTTGTTGCACCATCAGTTTCAGCCGCAGGTTCCCATCTAAAATAAAGAAAAAATAACTAAATTTACAAAAATATTTATTCAATTGCGGTTTGTTTCTTTTGGTTGAATTTTTTATAGAAATGAAAAAATTGTCGTTGTGTTTGAAGTTACCAAAAATATTAAAATTTGGTTGGAAAACATAAAAGCCAAAGTTGTCGTAGGATTATTTTTACAGACTATAAAAAGCGTCATACATAAGGTACAATTGCAACTAAAAATACATTTCGGAATTTGATTTCCGAAAGACGGGGAACCACCCTACGTCAGAGATAAAAATGTAACTTTGGAGAAATATTTGCGAGTGGACGAAAAAGAATATATTCTTATTTCACAAGGGTTTTCGGGACATACATATGTAAACGCAAAACTTATATATTTGCTACACTACAAAAAATGGTGAGTCAAATTGACTCTCTCCGAAATAGGCACTACGAGACTGCTCTAACTCAGTCAAATTCGACTCCGCCAGAGTCAAATGTGCGACTCAATGAGTCGAATGTCACTCTGGCGGAGTCAAATTTGACTCAGTTTGTGTAGTCCCGTAGAGCCTATTTCAGAGAGAGTCAATTTGACTCACCAATTTTTGCAGTGTAATTTTATACGTTTTCGATACGTTCGTTACAATTAACGCATAAAATTTGTCAAATTGACCTAAACATAGTATGATTGCGTACAGGAGAAATAAGAGAGATATATCACCCCCATACAGAAATTCCTAGAAAAACAGCAAAGAGGCACTTGTACAGGCTATAGAAAAACCTGCCGGGGAGGGGGGAGTTTCGCTTACGCACTCGCTCACAAAAAAACTTTTAAGGCGAAGGTATCCAATGTCAAAATGAAATAATCGCCGAGCTCCTGACAGATCAAATTTAGTGGCATTTTGCTATGTGGTTATGCTGTTTAGGGCTCGTATTCTCAAATACGTCCAGCACCAATCACCAGTTGGCAATAGCTGTCATCATAACTTTTGAATTAGTGAGTGCTCAACGGGCAAAATTCAGCACATTTTTCGCATATCATTTGCTCTACTTGTGTATTTAATTTTAGAGCTCAACAACTGCAATAGTTAATGAATTTGAAAACCTACTACTAACCGATGATAGTTGCTATATAGATTTGAAAACATGGGCCTAGATTAGTGTATTTGGAACATACGTGTTTCAACTTTCAGATCTGAATTCAAAGTTAACGTTTTACGGCTTATACTGTAGTGACCCGAATAAAAGGGGGGACTGATATTTATTTGGCCTCTCCAGAGGGTACTCCCCTTGTTATTCGGTTACTGACTGTTATTTATTTTCAACCAGCCTTGCGCCATACTTATTTATACTGATATATATTCAATGATGCAACTATACGTTGAATTAAACGTTGTTTGTCTTGTGTCAATAGCTTGAGCGATAATACAAGGTTATACTTAAGAATGTGCTTTTAAAACTTAAGTACGCTTTAAAGTTTCAAACTCAAATTATTGGGTCATGGAGTCATTTATGCGCTACAATTAGGGATAATTGACATTTATGGACTCCAGTTATTATCAAATAACTAATTTGGCGCGCTGCCAGCGATTTGAGCCGGCGCCAAATCAGTTATTCGACCAAAATTCGTTAACCAATTGTCTGATTGCAAAAAATTAACACCGTTGCACTCGGCTCCGCAAGCTGCATGAAATGGTACATAACATGTTAGACTTTTTGACAATTTTTATGGGCCCAAGAATCTTGGTACCTTAAAAATCGAATTTTTCAAAAATACAAGTTTGGCCATGGAATGATCAAGAGAGACCATGAGAAGCTCAAATATGCAAACATTTTTAAAATCCGACCACTTTTGGGCAAACGCCGGGTCGGAGGGATAACCAAAACGATCCAATAAAACTTCAATATTGATTATTTGATAACACTTTAAATCCCACCGGATCCCTGTTTGCCGCAGACCAAATTTAACTGTGAAAGTTTGACACCGAAAATAAACATTTTTATTTCATTCAATTTTGTGAATATTAACTTTTTAAATTGATTTTAAGAAACGTTGAACCGACATTACTTTATTGACTGGACAAATCGGTAATAGAATCGGTTGAAACATATAAAACAGGATACAGGCTTAGCGCTTAGGCTTAGGCTTAGGCTTCGGCTTAGGCATGGGATTAGAAATATGCTCATTTTTACGCTTAGGCTTAGGCTTAGTGTTAGGCTTAGGATTAGAAACGCTTATTCTTACGCTTAGGCTTGGCTTAAGATTAGATTAGGCTTAGGCTTAGGCTTAGGCTTAGGAATATGCTTGTAATACTGTTCCGCCTCGTTTCTTTACATTGGCCCAATAATTTAACTTTGTTCAAAATTTAATTTTGCAAAATGTTCATCTAAAGCTCACAATGTGTTTTATACCATAATACTGTAAATTATTGTACATATAAAGCAACATAAAGCTTTGTGAACCATAGAATATCCTCATTAATTCACGGCATACGGTGCATTTGCCCTTTGAACAGGCTGAGTTCAAGGTTTAACTTCAAAGACTATCCCTATAGCAGCTCCAAAAATTCGATCACCAATCACTCCAGCAACTGGTGTTCAATTATGCCTAAAATATCTCTTAACGCAGCAAAACTTCAACTTTGAAAACTTGAGTAAAATTTCGACTTAAGTTGAAATCGAACTTAAATTCATTTTCAACTCTGTTCAACTCTCGTTGAAAAACAAATGTAATGTTTTCGCTATAAAGTTGCACCAGGCCTGGAATTGTATATTTAACCGCGTTCAAAGCTTTGTAAGCTGTATTTCATTCTTTATTACCACTTTGAAGTGTTGCGTTTAGGATCAACTGATAACCCGAATCATTCAAAAGAATGCGTAGGAACCCGTGGGTCATTTGGTTCCAGTTCCACCAGGTGCTGATACCACAACCAGTTGCACCTAAGACTTTTTGCAATAAAAGTATCAAACGTAGAAGAATCTTGTTAGTGCGTTCAGATGCATTTGTTGACATAAGTTTTAGCGTAGATTACGAATATCGCATTAATAATTTTCAGTAAATGCAACGTAAATGTATTATTTTCCATCCATTCTTGAACACTTCTATCAGTTTCAACCCATACGCCGTCTACAACAGCCCTTTTCTGGCATCTGTAAGCTTCTTGCCTGGTCTTTATTCACCAGGTTTTCATTCAGCAATCAAAGAGGGGGGCGGAGCGGAACCAGAGATCTCGAAAATGGCTTTTTGTAACACTGGTATTTTGAACCTAAAACGGTTTCTGGCCAAACTGTCTCGAACCGTTATATGTTGTTTTGTTTAACCAAATTTAAATGGCTCTTGTAAGACCAAGCTATCGCCAGAACCAGTCAAAGATTAGCAAAAAGTAAGCAAAGTCTTGTAGCATCAATTCCCATTGGACCAATCTATGAATGTAGGATACATTGCCGAGTTGTAAATCTTGTAAAAAAATAATTTTGAGGGGATGAGTTTACGTATTGAAATAGGACACTGCAGAATGTGGCTATAGATACGTCAAACTGAACAAGCATACTTATAAAAATGTAGTTGGATGAAAAAAATTATATTCGGGGGGGCGGGGGTTTAAAATATCATCCCCCTTAAAATAGAAGCTTAGGAAGTTAATTTCGTACAAAGTTTGTGTTGTCACAAAAAATTTGGCCTAAACTACTTTTCGGAACGCGCTGTCACAGTCAGATAAATCAGCGTTGTTGGTTTTAAAAGTTGTAGAATCAAGTATGTTTAGCAAGTATAGTTTTGAGCAAAAATAAATGTTAACGCTGGTTCGTTAAAAATTCGGGCCAATATAAAGAACAGGCGCGGAACAGAATTATGAGCATATTCCTAAGCCTAAGCCTAAACCTAAACCTATGCCTGAGCGTAAGAATGAGCGTATTCATAAGCCTAAGCCAAAGCCTAAGCCTGAAGCCAAGCAAAAAAATTAGTCTAAACCTTTAAGCATACTCTTTTCTGGTCTCAAAGAAAAACGTTCCGCCCCTGATTTTAACATGGGCCAAAATTCGCAACAAAAAATTATAAGTTTTCAGAAATACTGGAAACTAAATTCAAATGTTTTAAAATCGTCTAAATTTACAGCTAACGCCTAATTCTGAACCTCCCAAATTTTAAAATGTTATGTGTAATAAGTGTAACCCTTAAATTGATTTTACGTACCTCAGGGTCCGTTGCCAAGGAAGGGCGGGGTGGAGCGAGCCCCCCTGAGAAAATAGTCGCTCTTTTCTCCTAGAAGATTTTCAACCTTGCTTGTAAAGTCATGGAAAACCCATGTATGCTCCTCTTGAAAATTTTTTAGCTCTCCCTGACATGTGAGCTGGCTACAGGCCTCCGTACCATTATATTTGCAAATACGCAACATATGTGTGCTACTTTAAGCAATTTCTTGTCTGACTCAACTTAAAATATATAAAAAATAAATAATCTTTTAAAATATAATGAAAATACAGTTAAATTTAAGTATTTATTTTGCTAAACAACATTTTTTCATTTTTGCTGAAAATTGTTTATTTAAGAATTTTGTGTGTCTGATGAGCTACTTTAATGCATATTTGAGAATATTTTGAATTTTTTTCCTGTTAAATGAATTTAAAAAGAATCTGATTTGAGAACATCAGATCCTGTCTAAAACAGAAGTTAGACAAAATCTGAAAACTTAATCTTAATCTAATGACTATTTAGGATTAAGACTTTGTTACGTTTACATTTGAAAATACTCTGAACCGTTGCGTAAGCCTTCAAACCATTTGTCACTATTCTCGAATGTATATAGCACCTATGACCAGTTGGTGATAGCTCCTATAAATTTTGAACGAGAGAGTAGAAAAGTTTAAAACTGGGACGCATTCATTGCACTTGACTGATCCTACTCAAACGAGTTGGACTCTCACGTTGCTGAGGCAGTCCGCTTGTTTAAAAGCGTATTAGTAACTGGTAATAGGTGATAAACACCGTACAGGTCTTAATTTCGACCCGTGTTACTTTAAGGGGCGTCCAGGTTTCAGGTGGGTGATTTTTTGCATAGGCTTAGGATTAGGCTTTAGGTTTAGGAATATGCTCATTCTTACGCTTAGACTCAGACTTAGGCATAAGCTTAGGAATGTTTATTCCTACGCTTAGGCTCAGGCTTAGGAATATGCTTATAATACTGTTCCGGCCGTGTTCTTTGCGCTGGCCAAAAATACTGTAAAATTCGAGCAAAAATATCATAAGCTGGATTACCTCAGGGAGTAAATAATACGATATGAAATTTTTACTTGGAAGTAAAATTGTTTGGGAGTAAAAATTCTCCGAGACTAAAAATATGGGAGTAAAAATTCTCCGGGAGTAAAAATTCTTCGGGAGTAAAAATTCTATGGGAGAAAAATTCTCCGGGAGTAAAAATTCTTCGGGAGTAAAAATTCTTCGGGAGTAAATATTCTTCGGGAGTAAAAATTCTTCGGGAGTAAAAATTCTATGGGAGAAAAAAATTCTCCGGGAGTAAAAATTCTTCGGGAGTAAAAATTCTCCGGGAGAAAAAATTCTATGGGAGTATAAATACCCTACTACAACAGTTCCACCGCTTTAATATCCTGACAAAGCTTGAAATTTACACTAAATCGACTATTTAACATAACCGAAACTGTAAAAATCGATAGCCCCGCCTTCCCTACGGGCGTTGTTATAATTCTCAGCTTTCTTGATGCTGCTTTGAAATAAAGTCCAAACTAAAATGATAAATGATAAACGAGAAAGATGCATATTTTAAATTTTAATTCGCTCAACAACGGTTTATTTAAATTAAGTTTGAATCGTGTTATTAATACAATTATATATATATATATATTTATATATATATATATATACATATATATATTTATATACATTTAAAATGGGAGTCTAATTTCTAGTAGAATATATTATAAACAAGGAATTGAATACAGCATTTTAAGCTACTCAGTTTAACCCTTTTTCCAGAGAATATATTTTAGAAATAATTTTAAATTGCATTATTAGGGCAGTGCCGACTAACAGCTTATACTAACTCGATTTAAGCTTAATTATTTTTAGTTTAAGCTTGCGGAATTCTAAAATTAAATAGTTTCTAAGCAGCACTAAATTTTAGCACTAAATTTACTCAATTTAATTCTTTTATGTTTAGTAATTTTTTTGTCATTTCCAGAGTTAAAATTTTCTTAAATTCAGGAATTTTTAATTTTATTTTAGCAGCAGTATATACTATTTACTTAACTGTGCTGAAATTCATAGTTTTTAGTAATTTTTAATCATGTTTTCATTTAATGTAAGTTCACTTAATTTAAATCAGTTATATTTTAAGTAGATTTTGGCGGAGGTACGGAATATGGACCCCTATAGGAATTGAATAAAAATAGTTCATTTTATAGATTTCGACGAGCTGAGTTCAACGGTGCCATATTTAGCGCTGCAGGATCCTCGGTACTATAGTTATGGCCCTTCAAGTTTTAACTTTTAACCTTATAAAACATGTACAAACCAGTCGAATTTGTGCAAAGACACACCTGGTTAAGCTTATATTTTACGAACATGTGATTGACATATACTTCCTGTTCCAATCTATGCGTGTTTGCACTATAATTTCGAGGACCATAACTTCTGATCCGTTGGTCATGCAGCCATATAAATGGTACCGTTATATCCAGCTCGTCGAAATCTATAGGATGAACTACTTTTTATTAATCCTAGGGGGGTCCAGATTCCGTAACTCCGCCGTAAATTTTTAATGTTCCTACTTTAAATGTACCCAATTTAAATTGTTTCTCGTAATTTTTTTCGTGCAATTTTAAGAAAAATATTTGACAATCGTAAAATATTTTTTATAAACTCATTAAAATTTGAAATCTTTTTCTTAAATGTACTTCAAACGCATCATCTGTTAATCTGTAATATTATTGTTTTATAATTAATGATTGTCATTTAAAATGTTATTCCCTAAGGCATTAACATACAAAATGCTTGAAATATATACGATAGAAAATTTTCAAACATTTATATATATTTATTTATTTATTTTATTTATTTATTTATTATTTGTTTATTTATTTATTTATTTATTTAAGTATTTTCTTATAGTATTTTAAAAAAACAAAAGCGTTTTCGAAGTTGAGCAAGAAAGACAAATTTCAGAAATAATACGCTTAAAATTTACTCGGATAATAACTCAATTAACGCTTTCTCACATGATTATTTTCTATTTCGTCAAATATATAATTTAAAGACAAACTTTAAATTTCATTGAGTTGATTAATCAATTCAGCTAGGCGAGTTAGTTATTTCAGAATTAATATCAGTAAGCATTTACTCACTCTGAGTTGAGTTGATGATTCCTCTGAGTTGAGTTGACTCTGGGTGAGTTGGTTAGTTAATTCAGAATGAATTGAATCAACTCAAAATTCTGAGTTATGATAGTCCTAGCTTAGACTGAGTGGATTCAACTCATTCTGAGTTAAAATCAACTCACTGAAATTTACAGTGCAGGATTTGGCACGCGGTATCACAGGTCGGAGACGGCTACAAAGATCGATCAGCAATAAACGCGTGGGCGCTCGACCCGGAATGATCATTCATGTCTCGTGGAGATTTTGTATTGCGCATAACGCATATTAATTGTTACTGCGCGTTGTGTACTAAACTCAAGTACACACATTCATTTAAATTGCTTATAGTTTTGGTGACAAAAGGTTAAAATCCCTCGCTTAAGCTTTCTTCTACATTTTAGGTTATGGTTTAGGAATGTTTAAACTATAAACACGCATTATGGTAAGCCTTACCTATATCTCAGTCCTAAAATATAGACAGTGTACAAGAACGCCGCCCCCCACGCTCATGATATCAATTAAGCCGCCTATTCATTGTAGAACTTTTATTCAAAAA
The DNA here is from genome assembly GCA_030248215.1 of Enoplolaimus lenunculus. Lineage (NCBI taxonomy): Eukaryota > Metazoa > Nematoda > Enoplea > Enoplida > Thoracostomopsidae > Enoplolaimus > Enoplolaimus lenunculus. Next base: position 42,593 of record JASANG010003268.1, on the reverse strand, counting down.
CCACAAAGTCAAAGATCGACTTAACTCATGTTTCTACAACGCTACAAATGTTTCAAAGTCTTATTTCAGAACAGTTAGTTTTTAACGATTTTTCTGCAAACATTCGAATCAATTTAATCGCATAATTATGCAATTATTTCGTCCCATAGTATCATTAGTCTTATATATATGTATAAATGTATATATATGTATATATGTATATATATGTATATATGTATATATATGTATATATATATAATGAGGAAAACAGCGGCTAAATGAATACTTTTTAAAATAGAATTTACAAAGTTGAAACGTTAACTCAATTTGGCACAACATCTGACAAAACTGAATTTTGACTTGAATGGGGTGTATGCTGTCCCCTGTCCCGATATGTCTACGTGTTTTGTTGTGTCTATCCTGTTTTGAGTAGCACAGAATCTCAGCGTTGAGGCTCTCTAGTCACACGCTATGTTTGATGACTTTAGTTCTGGTCATGGTGTTGTCTTAAAATTACTATGTGGGCTGCTAAGTTTAATTTTGAATTTATTTCGATATGGTCTTTTTAAGATTTATCTTAAGCTTTTCAAACTTAGAAAATCATTGTTGCGTTTCTGGTTTTAGGATCAATTGTTTTTATTCTAAAATCTGTATAGCATCTACTGTTACTTTGGATTTAGAGCTGACAAACCACTGTAGTTGTTAATCTAAAATATCGGATTGTAAAAAATTGTCCAGGTCTGGGCAAGAGCCTATGTCATTTTCAGAAACTCTGTACGAAAGATGTTATATTTAGAACGAGTCTGTTTGCAGAATCCAAGGACAACACCGACATCCCGCTTACAGGATCTGCAATGTCGCTACGCTCACAGTACACAATGCGTCGAAACGTTTTATCCATCGGCTTACATGGACCAAAACGATAAGCTTCTGATAGCAGCTAAATTATTTCAACCAGGGGGGCCACATTCTGTATCCATCTTCATACGACCCCCTGCAACATGGTTGATAGCAGTGTGGCATTTTTTGAAATAAAAGCAACTTTAATGACAAAAGTTTCTGAGTATTTTCTGTCTTATGCGGTAAAAAGACAGGAAAACGTGTTGATTTAGTAATAAGTAGCAAAACTACTGGAGTTTTCAACCACAATAAGTGTGAACATTTTTACTATTTTGGCCAATCAAACTGTTTCTAGATCTTTTCGGAACGTTTTATTTCACTGTAAATTTGCAATGAGTTGATTTTATGCAACTGCCAAATTATCATGCATACCAACTTCCAAAATATCATGCATACATCAGGTAACTTTTGAGGGAATAGTGTCATAGAAACTGAAGCTTTTCTAGCTTCAGCATGCTGGATACTGAAGTTTTTCAGCTTCAGCATCAGTGACACTGAAGCCAAAAAATTTTCATTGTCCAGGATACTGAAGCCAAAAAGCTTCACTTGCCACTGCAAGAAACTCGTTCAAGTTGCAGCAGCGTGTTTTTGCTGCCAAAAATTGCACGTATGAATACGGCCTAAAAACCACATTCTTGAAATGTTTTAGTGAAAATTTGTTTTATTTTCTTTTTAAGAATTAAAATCTTAAATTTAAAAATTAACAAAAAATAAATCATAAAATTTTTGTCAATTTTTATTTTAAAACCTTTTTAACATTTTACGATTTGTTCAAACTTTATTGCACCGAGGATGCTTAACGTACAAAACCATTGTACCCGCTTTTCTATTCGCTGGCTCTTATAAGAAGCCCAACAAGATACAGGGGCCCCCCAAAATTTTCTGAACCACTGAGAATAATTTCCCAAGGGCACAGCCATTTTTAGTGAAATTGACCCTTTCTCACATGTATATTTTCTATTTTCCCTGAGACCAACTTTTATGCTAGGATTCGAACTCCAGTGACTGGAGTGGGAGGCGTATACCGTCACCACTCAGCTATAGGAGCTTGACGCTCGAGCCCGAGGGGTCTCTCACGTCTTGTGGTGATTTAGTACTATGTATACGTGTTGCAATTGTTAAACACGGTGCGATATATACTATTTAACGTATATACACTGCGCTGAGTTGCCTACACGCAACTCAATGTGAGAAGGGGTTAATAATTATTCTTGAGACCGCATCTCAATCTGGCACGCTTCGCCACTAAAGATCCCCGTGAACTTCCTAAATATTTCCAAAAAACACCATTCACCTATAACTTTAGAGGAATAGGTAAATGTAGTCGCAAATTAAGGCTTAGATTTAGGCTTCGTGTTTCAGTAGTAATACGCTTCGCGCAGTAATTCCACAATTGGAGTAAGCAAACATTGTAATTGTGTTTCAGTATATTCTATGCCTTCAAAATATTGGACAATGTTACTTTAAGGGGCGTAACAGTAGATTAAGCGTATTCCTAAGCCTAAGGCAAGAATGTGGTCCTAAGCCTAAGCCTAAGCGTAAGCCAAAGCCTAAACAAAAAATGTAATCCAGAATCTAAACCTACTCTTTTATAGACCCGCCAGTAACCTGGACGCCCCTTAAAGTAGTAATATGGGCCAAAATATTTCCCCAACTCCGCCAGTCGACCTCAAATGCATTATCTTGATTATTTCTGCGGTAATTATGCCACTTACCCAAGGGCGCTGGTCTCATACCAAGGTTAGCACAAGTGTAACCAGTATACATTTCAACAAGGGTACGAGCTTCAATTTTGGCCTACTAATCCTAGCCAGCAAGTAGTATTTCTTACCATCTTCTGAATCAGACGGTTTCTTCTGGGTAAAAGAGCCTATTTTTGTCTTATCCTTTGAGGAATTTTAGGCGATATTAATCTATCCCTTATGCTTCCATTTGTGTTGACCCTGTGTCCAGTAGAAAATGGGGTGTTTGAAAGACAAAAGCGTATAAGCCGTGCATTGAACTAAGGTAAAATGTAACCTACTTAGTTGTTATTGTGCTTATTATATCATAGAAACATGAATAGTCTAGGCCCATGTAAACATCAGGCGTTCAACGTTTTTTCTGTGGGACTAGAATAGAATAAGCTTAAGCTTTTGACTAACTTTTTTGCTTAGCTTAGGATTAGGCTTAGGCTTAGGAATTAGTATTGTTCCGCCCCTGTTCTTTACATTGGGAATATTCTGTTATACTGTGTTTTAGTTACTATGTTCTTGCTTTCATGGTTACGGAATTGAGTGGGTGAAAAAATACTCGACGTTCTACATCTGATCTGTGCAGGAATACGCTAGGGCGCCTCCCTCTGAATATTGCAAGGGAGGGGGCAAATTGCTATGATCAAAATACAAAAAAGTGTAACCCCTCGTAAAAAAATAAAAACGTTTTATCGCTTTCAAAATTTCAAGGTCAAAAAATACTTTTATGCTTACAATTTGCTCGCTCGCGTATCCTTTCATTGTATTAAAATATTTTTTCTACTTTTTCAAAATAAATTTTTTAATGAACTCCAAGTTTGTCATAAACGATTTAAGTAAAATTTCAAAAACCAACAAACGTTTTAAAATTAAGCGAAAATTTACTTCACGATAAATCTAAAAAGCAATCGGTGCATATTTTTCAACCCGGGGGCATTTGATCTGGAAAGACCTCAGCAGTTTTTGCTGGTTCTTTAAGGTTTAATCAATTTTCAAAGTTCCGGTACATATCGGTTCGGTTTAAAATGATTTCGAGCATTGGTACAAAACTGGTTTAAATGTCATATATATATATGTATATATATTTATATTTATATATACATATACATATATAGATATATATTCAATGAATTCAACTATTTTTTAAATTTAAAAACAAGTGTTTTGGTTTAAGCTTTGCTGCCTACTAAATTGCAGTTGAACTGGTGACATTAATCTGGTTCAGGATTTTGCCTACTTTGGAAACGACATTTTTCTAAATATAACAAATAACCACAGTTGAACATTCTCTAAATCCGTTTGGTTTTTTAGGGTGTTTATGTATTTTTTCAATTGACTCTACTAAATTTTAAAGTAAAATGTAATACAAAAAATGCGTCAATCGTTTCACTCGATTTTACACTGCAAAGGTATTTTCAATCAGTTCTGGTGTCAGAAGTGTGGGACCAGGAACTGGGGGTCATATGCTATGCCAGGGCGTATGAAATGGGTACAGGGGGCCACTATGCGTACTCTGTAAAAACACTTTACTTAAAATGCTATAGTTATATTTTACTAACTTTTTTAAGTATAAGTGTACTCAATATTGAGTAAATCGTTGCTTAAATAGTGTAAATAAGTAAAACTACTGCTGTCATTTTTTGATTAATTAAGTAAATGTAAAGCTAAAAATTTTGTGTTTACTTAAAATTACGTAAAACTTTGCAAAGCACCATACTAAAGTAAAACCGACACTTAATTTGGCAACAGTTTTGCTTAATTTTAAGTATATTTTTAGTGAGTGCGCTCAATTCATATTAAACTGTATATAAAGTCGGTCAGATTTTCGCTTGGTTCGCTCGTTGAATTTGTTAAGGCAACATTGCAGTGAGCAAAAGCGTAAACTGTGTAGCGTGGAACTTACGATTTTTGACGCCTGATAACTTGTCAACTGACCGTATCCGGACTAAGCCTAAATTTAGTGGTGGGTGGCAAACAAGTCGTTGCCTCTCTGTTCTTATGCGCCAGAATATAGCAGGTGCACCCTGGCATCGCTAAGGGTTTTCCAAACGATAACCTCAAATCGAAATAGTCAGTCAGCGTTCGGCCAACCTCAGATTTCCCCCGCCGACTCTTGTTACTGGCCGAAAGTAACTTTAAAATGACGAGTCTAAAATTAAATTTAACTTTTGTGTTTCAAATTTTCAAATTTTAAAATTTCAAATTGATTTTTCATTCATAAACGAGACAGACAAAATGCGATAAAATACAATTAGGGCTATTTTCGCATCTGTCGGCTTGCATACATATGGTTTTCTGTCTAGTAAAGTAGAAATAGTTGTAAAAACACTGGGGGGTGATAGGACCCAAAGCTAAGCTGATTTTAAATTAAAACTGCGTCAGATGTAGCAATAGATCTGTTAACGCCAAAAATCCTTTTGAAGAATGCCGACTTAAAAAATATTAGCAAGCTTTACTACCCTGAGCGTTAATGCTCCAACTGAAGCGTTGCCCTGTCTCGCCGAAACGAACCCAAAAATTAGAACCGGTGGGGTACAATCTGAAACCTACTCAAAACAATACCGTTTTATCGAATAGAATTGGTACACAGTTAGCGATAATAACATACTGCCTATATCTAAAACGTTAAAGAGTCTAAGACATCGTAGCCACCCCCATTCAGGTCTGTAGCCAGCACACCTTGCTGGAGGGGTTAAAAAATTTTCAACAGTGTCATACAAAGGTTTTCGAAGACTTTACAAGCAAGGTTGAAAATTTTCCTAGGTTATAAAATTATTCCAGGAGAGGTTTTAGCCCACACGACACTAATTTAGCTACAAGCCCCTACCAGCTTACAATTGTGTAGCCAACGGCATACGCAAATAATTACAATTATTAATGTTTTTATGTTTAGAATTTCGCAACTGTATATTATTAAAGTATAAATTTGAGTTTAAGAAATTTATTTTGTACACAAAATTTGGATGGACGGTGATAACTTTGAATCGCGAGGCTTTTAAGAAACGACAATTTGTCAAATTGATGGCATTTTAAGTTTTTAAATTAAAGTTTAATCTTAGACATTTCGGCGGTATAGTAACTCTTGCGCGGACTATTTTCAAAATTGCAAAATAAATTCACTGACTCCTGCACTTTTCAGGTTTTATTACATTTTATTTCTATTTACAACGTAGAGACCCACCTCTTATTACCCCGTCTTATTCGGATCACTACATCACAACTCTATATTACTAGTACACGTAGTTACACACATGTGCAACTAGACTAACGCTTGCCCGGCCGTAGGCTAAATTGTTGCCTGGGTTCCTCATATTTAAGTGAATAAATAAATATATAAAACATCCGAAACAGAACCCGCAGATGATATCAACCCTGGAATCATTCTAAAGAAACGTAATTAGAAGATACTTTTGTGATTCTTTAATGATAATTTGCAATATTTAGCTGAATTTGTTTTGAAAAAACAGCTATTTTTAAGATAAAAGTCTGAATCTGACTGAAGTTAAAAACTCGAGTAAGTAATATCTCTGAACCCGAGCCACTAAAGCCCTATTGAAAAGTGCAAGTTTTTGCCACGAGAACTTGCAACTGCAAATTGCATGCAGAACTTGCATTTTTTTCATCAACCGATGAGAAAGTGGGTGGAATAAAATTCAGTGAACTTGCATGGTTATTCGCACGTGAATTAAATTCCTAGGTATGATTTTTAATAAATTTATTTGCAGCAGCAAGTTTTTTGAACGGGATTTTCGACAAAGCTCACAAGTGCAAGTTGCAGCTGCAAGTTTTCGTAGCAAAAACTTGCATGTACGAATAGTGCTTAAATATTACTGAAATATTGCATACATATTATTTTTAGTGGGATTCAATATATTACCAATAACTGTCTAATATTTCTTCTAAATAAATATCTTCATAAACCTATTTTTAGTCAACTGGCTTACGAACTGCAACCATTCAAACAACATTGAAGTAAGCCGCTTATACAATTTTTGTAATTTTAATACAGTGATGCCTCAATCGTGTTGGAGTTGTGTATTTTGCTGCAGCCAATCAAAACACCGAAAATCATCGTTAATTCATGATGAATCCTGCGAGTCCCTGACAGGCGAATCCACAAGAACCTGTTGCGGCGGTAAACCTTGCTCCGTATCAAAGCCTAAGTCTAAACCTAAACCTAATATGAAAAGAATCGCCGCCGACAATGGCGACTATTATGATCGCGGCGATTATGGACAGCCAGATCGCGTAGGACTGATCAATTCAGACCGCATGGCACCTGGCGGTAACATCAAAAAAGGCACATTTACAGGCTCAAAAAGTCAAATTCAAAACGCTCTATCGTACGAATTTGTGGACGCAAGTCAATCTTCGACCCCCCGCTCCGCTGACAACCCTGACCCAGTGCTGCCGATAATATCAAAAGTAACTTTAACTTCGGTTAATTTAAACGAAAATTACATAGCTACTAATGAAATTTCATTGGCCAACGCGTCACAAGCCAACCATCCAATCAGCGAGCGAGAAAGCGAAAACTCCACGAATTTAATTGGTCAAAATTTAACAAATCCAGCACCACAAATCGAGAGTTCATCCAATACGATTGGTCAAAATTTTACAACCAATGCTACGTCTCCTACTCAGCCTGCTAGCAATCTTGTGAACGCTACCAAATCTCATGCTGTGTACACAAATTGTGCTGACGGTGTAATATATCGCCCACCATCTAATTTGCCTAAATCTGGCTCTAAAAATGGCACAAAAGACTTTGAAATTAATTCTACCGAAGATCTTAGGTCAAAATTCGGGGTTCCCGACAGTGTCTATGACGTCATGATAGAAGACAGCGTACGACAATGCGAAGATTTACAACAATCACTTGATGTTTTAATAAGCCAAGTGTCACAGCCGTCGAGCGGGTGAAAACGGCATTTTTTTCACGGGGGCTGAAACTGTTTGAGGTAGTGGCCCATGTAAAGATCAGGGGCGGAACGTTATTCCGTGGAACTGGAATAGAGGAACAGTTTAAGTTATAGACTAATTTTTTGTTTAGGCTTAGGTATAAGCTCATTTTTACGCTAAGGCTTAGGGTTGGGCTTAGAAATATGCTTATACTACCGTTCTGCCGTTGTTCTATACATATTCATTCTGAGTTAATTAATCAACCCACCCAGAGTCAACTCAACTCAGAGTAAGAATCAACTGAACTCAAAGTGAGTTAATGTTTACTGATATTCAGAAATAACCAACTCGCTAGGTGAATTGATTAATCAACACATTGGTATTTACAGCGCTTAAGCCAACCAAAAAATAGTCTAAAACTTAAGCTTCCTCTATTGCAGTCCCACAGAAAAACGTTCCGCCCCATGATCTTTACATGAGCTAAATATTTTTCAGCATCATCGTAAATCTATTATGTTATTTTCTAGAAAACACTCTAAAATTTCTGTTAATATGCAAATCTTTCTATTTTTTGTTGCCGATTTCAGCATTCGTCTCGGTCACAGTCCGCCCATGGCATGTAACCTACCAAATTTAGTCAGTGACATAAGTATTTATCGCACATATTTATGAAGTGATCCATTATAAGTAAGGTTTCAAAAACCCAGCCATTATATTTAAAACATATTAGCATGACATAACCAGAGAGAAGATACCAGGGTCGGAGCAGGCATGGGTGGGGGCTCCCCGCAAATTCCAGGGTGGGGGCCCCCAAACCCGCGAGAGAAACGAGCGATAAAACCAGACGCATTATAAAACTTAAGCGGTTTTTGTGTCAAACAGTTAGGGTGGGGGCACCTTTAGGGGTGGGGGTATGGGGTGGCTGCTCCGGCCCCTGGAGATACGTACTGGTGTCCCCTCGAAACAAACTAAACCCCGTTACCCTACAAACGTAATATGCACAACTTACTTTCCATATCGTGATTTTTTCTCGATGACGTATTTTTCAATAGGGACACCACCGTCGTCCGCTGGCGGTTTCCAGCTTAAATCCACATGATCAACGTCATAATCTTCAACATTCGGCTTATCTGGTTTGCTTGGTTTTTCTAAAACAACTCAAACGAATATGAAATCATTGGCACGGTGGCGGATCCACGCCAGAGTGGGACTGTATTCGCGGGTAAACGTGGGGGGTCAGGTAAAACATTTCAGCTGCGGGTATATTCCCGGGTAAAGATTTGTATCAGTCGCACTCAAAATAATATTTCTGATATTAAAGAAAAAATTTCTTACATTTAAGAAATATAACTAGCAAGGTGCACTTGAAAAGTGTTTCTGTTATAACAGAAAAATTTTCAAAAAAGTTTTGAAATTAAGTCTGAAAATAAGCGTTTTCCAATTATTTTTAGAGAAATCGTCTCAAATATCAGAAAAACTTTTCAGATTTGCCACAGAAAATACTTTTCTGAATAAATTCAGATATACTGGTAAAAAATTCACACTTTTATCCGCGCTAAACCTTTAGGTGCAAAATATACGCTATTAACTAAGCTAGTCAGTGAGCGTTGAAAAAAAAAGCAAAAGTTCTGTGTTTAATTGACTTAATTTAGTTGGGTTTGAAATTTTGGCCATTTCTAGTAAACATACAGGTGTAAAATTCGTTGGAGCTATAACGCAAAACTTTATGAAAGTGCAAACCACCAGCGATCTTTAAAATACAGGTTTAACTTAAGGCGCGGGTAGAAGGTGGGGTCGTGGGTGAGATTTTTTTACGTGGGTAAGTAAACCCGCCGGTAAAATACTTCTTATGTGCCTGGGTAAAGTGTGTGTCGAGTAAAAAATCCTGACCCACATCCCACTCTGGTCCTCGCGGCCGCACCCAGGATTAGGCCCTGTGAACACGGATTTTGTGTTAAAGTTGTGAAATCCCTAACGTCCGTGTATTGGCCCCAGGACACAGAATATTAATTTGTAAACAAAAACGTTTTTGATGTGCGACGTTTGCCGCCGCCTACGACGCCCCACGACAAGCATAGCGCTACCCTTAAACGTACCAAATGGATTTTTGGCGAGTACTGATTGGTCATTTTCTAGCGGACCAGACTCGCCTTCCGGGTTGACAGCTTTCACTCGGAATTTGTAATGTTTGCCTTTGGTCAGATTTTCGACTTTGAATCTGAAATAAAAACATTAATAAATACATAAACAAACACGTGCAGTTCAACTGAATATTATTATCATCAGCTTCAGCGGTTTTGTTTCTATCATTGACTTGATTTATAATCTATTTGGCAAGTTAATGGCCCAAGTTGATCATAAGGTATTGCTCGCTAAGCCTAAGCCTAATTCAAAGGCTGAGCCTAAACTTAACCTCTTCTCACATGAATATTTGCAATTTCACTTTAGATGAAATTTCCAGGTGAGGTTCGAACCCCAGTCTCACGGGTGGGAGGCGTTTACGATGACCACTGAGCTATAGGAGCTTGACGCTCGAGCCCGAAGGGGCTGTTACGTCTTGTGCAGATTTTACACTCTGCATATCGGTTATAAATGTTAAACACAGTTCACAGTGTGTGTATTGCTCGTACATTATTGTATAGTTGCTTATAGTATACTCTATGAGTGAAATGGTTAAATATAAAGCCGAATTCAGAATCCTAAGTCTAGCTTACATCTAAAGCGTAAGACTAAATGTTAAACTAATCGTAAACCTAAACTTAAGCCTTATGTCAAAGCCTCTAAGTGTCGAAGACCACCAGTCTCCGCCGTCTTCCAATCCGTGGGTTCTAATAATTAACTGTTGTGAAATGATGCATTAAAGATGACGCTAATCTTCACGTGCGGCGTAGTCCGCCACCGTCTCTCATCTCCCTGAGTCTTGTGTCACCTTCCATCACCTATTCGTAATCGTACGTGAGCAATTCACGCCATCGTACGTGAGTAATTCACGTCATCGTACGTGAGCAATTCACGTCATCGAACGTGAGCAATTCACGTCATCGTACGTGAGCAATTCAAGTCATCGTACGTGAGCAATTCACGCCATCGTACGTGCGTAATTCAACTCATCGTACGTGAGCAATTCACGTCATCGTACGTGAGCAATTCACGTCATCGTACGTGAGCAATTCACGTCATCGTACGTGAGCAATTCACGTCATCGTACGTGAGCAATTCACGTCATCGAACGTGAGCAATTCACGTCATCGTACGTGAGCAATTCACGTACAATACCGCACGGTGTCGAACGTCACCAGACGTCATCAAAAATATGACGTCATTCTTACTTGGTATCTTTTGAATGACCACACGGTGTCCAAAGACCGGTTGCGGTGTCCAATTTTTCAATATTGTAATGGTCAACAGGCAACCCTCCGTCGTCGAGTGGCGGCTTCCATTCGAGGGTCATATTATCTTCGAATACGTCGCTGACTTCTAACGGACCTTCGGGCGGACTTGGTTTTCCTGAAAATTTAATACCTTTTTTAAGATAGAAATTATCATTCGAAAATATTAAAAATAAAACTTTAACCTTTTCGGTCAGTTAATATATTCAAGAGTCAATAATGACAAGAGTGTGCAACTCTTAGGTTTTCACATGGTACAAAATCTACCACCGGGCGTTGCGTTTTTGGCCGACTCCCCTTGTTTAGAGGTAGGTCGCAATCATATGAATACCCGTAAATAAAACTATAAGGGGAGCATGATTGACACCTCATACATAAAGTACCATGGTTAGCACCGGATGTACCCCGTCAAAACACAAAATGTTCACAGTTGCACACTATTGTTAAATAGCGATTATCCACTCTTGATATATTGAACAAGTCAGCATAAACGATGAATGCTAAATAATACACAATGCGCAATGTTTAACAATTATTACACGTATACGCAGTACAAAATCTCTACAAGCAAACAATGAACGTATTATGATTTGCTTACAGGTTTTAAATTAAAACGAAGAAGACAAAACGTACCAATGACAACAAGTTCCAGATCCGCGGTGTCGGTTCCGGAACTATTTTTGGCAGTAATTGTGTAAATTCCGGCATGCTTCCGTTCGACATGATCAAATTGGATATTGCTCAAGTAATCTTGGTTGTTAACCTAGAAAACAATATAAATAATATAAAATATCAAAATAGACAAAATGAAAATAAAATAGTTAGAAAATAGTAAAATAGGTTAAAAATTTGGGCCCCTGTAAAGATCAGGGCGGAATGTTTTTCTGTGAGACTGCAATAAATTAAGCTTAAGCTCTAGACGCTTAGGCTTAGGCTTAGGAATAAACTCATTCTTACGCTTACGCTAAAGCTTAGGGCTTAGGCTTAGAGAATATGCTTATAATACTGTTCAGCGTCTGTTCTTTAAATTAGCCAAAATTTGAAATCAAACGAATTACCTTACAACTTCCTGGTCGAAACTTGCTTGCCTTGCGAAACTTTATCGTTTGCTTGTTACCGTTCCAACGTACCTTAATATGCTTATCCGGTACCAAAGGATTGTCTGCACATCGCCAAGTTACTTCCGGTGGTGGTTCGCCTGTGATCCGGATTTTAAACTTTTCACCTTCGCCAACTTTAATCGTTGTTTTTGGCATATCGGTTCGGTTGATTTTCGGTGCCACTAAAATGTTTACATTTAAAAATTTATTCAGTTAGAAATTGTGTCAAAAATACAAAACGCTTCAGTGTGTCCCAAATTTGGCAATTATTTATTGACGTTTCGTATCTTATCAAGTATTACGGGGTTCGTCTGCGAAGCAGATGGACTGGGGGGACTTAGACTCTGTGAAGCTAAGCCATAGGTTTTAGGCTTTGATTTGGGTTCTATTTGGCGAATGAGATTTCTTAGAATTTCAACTAAGACGAGAAATTAGAAATAATAGTGTGTTATTTGGGACGAGATGTGATAGAAACAAGCTAAGCCGTAGGCTTAGGCTTAGATTTAGGTTTATGCTATAGCACGCAGGTCCTTAATTGTTTTCGTAGGCCGGCGGCTCAGTGACGCAGGGTCCATTCCTAAAAGAATTGACATTTGAGGGGGTCAGAACGTCGCATCCCCCTATGCTCCATTCTCAGTGAACCCCTGATAATTTTTTCGCTTGAGCTGGTATTTGTTTACTCGTTTCTAACATAACCAATCAAAACCACAATAAACAATCATTAGCGGGTCCAGAAAATGGGCGGGGGGTAAGCGTACGCCCTCCGTCTGAAATGTTTCCGTGTTAAAAAATAACGACCCTCCCTACCGTACAATTTTTGCCCTCAGAAAAGTTTTTTGTAAAAAAATACAATTTTTCCCGCAGAATTTGTGATAAAATGGCAAAGTCTCCAACATACAATTGTTCGCCCTCAGAACAATTTTTGTTGATAATATGATAAGGTTCCTACTTTACAATTTTTTGCGTTTCATAACATTTCCCAGCCCGCGCCGCCTGTCAAAATTTTTTGGATCCGCCCGTGTCAACCATAAAAATAAATCTTACAAAATCGCGGCTTGCACGTCACAAATTCAGACGGATCCGACGCTTCTCCAGGTCCACCTTTGTTGACCGCAATCACGCGAAACTGATACTTTTCACCTTCATCAACGTCTTTAATTGTCGCTTTGCATTCTTTGGCCGGAACTTCCGCTGCGCGATGCCATCGACCGTCCGGTTGTCGCATTTCAACGATGTATCTGAAATTAAAATGCAATTTGTTTTCGATTTAGGCTTTGGCTTAGACTTAGGCTTACACTTTGAACGTTCTGTCAACATACGGTTGTCGAATTTCAACGATATACTTGAAACATCAATAGAAATATTTTGACGTCTACAATAAAGGCTTTAGTACATTTTTATGTGGTCCCCAACGTAGCTTGCATTATTTAGGCCTACAGGTAGGATTAGAGTTTATCCTTAGGGTTAGGTCGCATAAGGGTGTTAATTGAGCCTTTATGCCTATTTAGCGGGTTTACAAGGGACATTTTAATAAATTACTCAAAAAAATTTCATTTGGTAATTTTTAAATTGAAAAATATCAAATTTGATTCAAAATCAATTCTTACTTTTCTATAGGCGCACCGCCATCGTTTGCTGGCGGAATCCACGACAAATCTACATGATCTTTGTCCCAATCGTCAGGAGTCGGTTTGCCCGGTGCTCCAGGAGGATCTGAAATGAAAGAAAAATAAAATAGAAATTCTTTTTTTGTAAAATTTTAAATTTTAAACTTTTTTAAATTTTATTTAATTCAGATCGTTGTAATTTGTGCTTAAATAATGCGAGGCACACAACAAAAAATAGTGAGTCAAATTGACTCTCTCGGAAATAGGCTTTTCCTGACTACACAAACTGAGTCAAATTCGACTCCACCACAGTCAAATTCGATTCACTATGGCGCACGTTTGACTCTGGTGGAGTCGAATTTGACTCAGTTTGCGTAGTCAGGACAAGCCTATTTCCGAGAGAATTAAATTTGCTCACCATTTTTTACAGTGTACACGTTACCAAGTGTGCGCTTGGTACATGTTTTTATGCCCATAGTAGTATACAGTAATTTTTTGCTATCCATACAAATACCAACAGACAATAAAATGTTATGCATCGCTAGATTTTCGTAATATTGACCTACCCATATGGGTAGAGTAAAGATGTGTACTCGTAGTCCATATAGATGCCAACATAGTAAACCTTCAAGCTTGGACTTTAAAACGGCTCGGTACACTTTTTATTTCACAAGTCTGGTTTAGTCTTTAATACAATATATCTTTCGAAAAAATCTACAAAATTACACAAGCTATAAGCTAACAACCTATTCATATATCTTGTTTCTACTTCCTGTTTTGGGTAGGTGACAAAAAAGGTACCAAGCGAACAATTGGTAACGTGAACCCCGCAAAATCAAATAGGAATTCGTGTAAGATTTTGTATCATTCATCATTTATTCGGCTAAATTAAGCTGGAATATTTACGGCATACAATTTGGAAACTTTTTCGTGGTTTTACAACCGCGGAAAAAACTCTTGTATTATACACTCTTGGTAGAATTAACCTATGTGTGTGAAATTTAAAATTCCTAAGACATTTTTCGCGGTTTTACAACCGCTGATTACTGTTTTAGGAATTTTAAATTTTACACACATCGGTTAATTCTGCCAAGAGTGTATAATACAACAGTATGCAACTCTTAGAGTTCCGCATGGTACAATACGCACCCAGCACACGTTGCGTTTTTGACCGACCCCCTTATTTAGAGGGGAGCACAACCTGAACGAACCATGGAACTTTATATATACGGCATCAAAAATCCTCAGTTTATAGTTTTATTTAGGGTTACTGCATATGACAGCGACCCACCTCTAAACAAGCGGGGGTCGCCTAAAAAGCAACGCCTGATGGTATATTTTGTATCATGCAGAACCCCAAGAGTTGCATACTCTTGTATCATGCACTGTTGATTCTACTAAATAAATCTGTAAGTGATTAAACAGTGAATCGAGAACATCTACAAGATTTTCTAAACACTCATTTAAATTGATTAATTTATATTATTAAAGCTGGAACGCTCACAGAAAATAATTTCATAATATTTTCAGTAAATTACCGTAGTGACTTACCATAAGGATTTTTAGCAATTGTTGATTGGTCAGTTTGCAACGGCTCCGATTCGCCTTCTTTGTTCACCGCTTTTACGCGAAATTGGTACGGATGTCCAGGTTGTAGATTTTGAACTTTAAATTTCGTACCATCAGTTTTTCCACACGGTACCCCTGAAAAAAGTAAACGAAAATAAACTGTTTGCATTGAAATCTTATTCTATTTCGACGGAACGAGTTCACATTTTGTCTCGCGTTTCACACTTTTGTACAAATTTAAATGACAGCGTCTAGAAATACCGTATAAGTTTTTGTGCACCCGTTCAAGTGTGACGGACGTAAATCTTAAAAGAACAGTACGCAGGCGCTAACCCCTTAATCGGTGTTTGTAACAATTTACCGTTACAAAACTTTTTTCCATTTTTTCAGAAGAAATAAAAAAATTTTCAAGAAAAAATAAAAAATTTTCAAGAAAAAGTGTAAAAATTATTTTTCAAGAAGAAATAAAAAAATAATTTTTTTCAAGAAAAATGAAAAAATATAATTTTTTAAAAAATTTGCGCTGATCGATTGGGAATCAGGCCATATAAAACAAAAAATGGGTGAAAGAGGCAAGAGAGCTTAAGCTTTCGACTAATATTTTTTTGCTTAGGCTTATATATAAGCGCATTCTTTCACTTAAACTTAGGCTTACGTTTAGAAATATGCTTATACTACTGTTACGGCCGTGTTCTAAATATAATTGGCTAAAGTTTTTCATAAAATTTCTGAAACTTTTACATCTTCCAGTTGTTTCGTCCAATTTTTCAACTTCGTAGCATTCAATTGGACAGCCACCATCGTCTGCGGGCGGTTTCCATTCAAGTGTCATGTTGTCTTCGAAAACATCTTTCACTTCCAACGGACCAATCGGTGCAGTTGGTTTCGCTGAAAATTATAATCAAAAGTAACCGTGAAAGAACAATGCACTGCATAAAATAGTGAGTCAAAATGATTCTCTCCGACATAAGCTCTATGGGACTACACATACTGAGTGCAAATCGCCTCCCCCAGAGGCAAACTGGACTCACTTAGTCGCACGTTTGACAGTGGCGGAGTCGAATTTGACTCACTTTGTGTAGTCCCGTAGAGACCATTTCGGAGAGAGTCTGTTTGACACCATTTTTTGCAGTGTGGCAAAAAAGGACTTTTGAAAATATAATTCCAGTAAAAATAATATATATGCAAAACTCAGTTTGTTTATTTGGAAACTGACACTGCCGACCCCCCATAGACCAATTCCTTAAGACACACCAGGGTTTTTAAATACGGGGGAGAGGGGTGGGAGGTCGGGACGTGGAAAAGAATGAAAAAACCAATGAAAACCTAATCTGTAAACTTAAAACGTTACGGATATCTGGTTACTCTACTGATGCTGTAAAAAGGCTATACTGTAGTGGAAAACTTAAGTACTCTTTAATGTTTCGAATCAGCTATATTTGGTCCTGGAGTCATTTATGCACTACAATTAGGGTTATTTGACATTTATGAACTCTAATTAGGGTTTAGGGACTCTATCCTCTTACGGGCACTTATTAGGGATACAGACTCGTATTGATCGGGACTCAAAATGGGGACCCCCTCTTATTACCCATTCCCCATTATTCGGGTCAATACAGTAATAAAAAAGAAATATACAAAAAAATAAATTAATAACAAAATAAATAGCTTAAATAAATGGAAACAAAAATTAAATGAATACAAATAAAAATAATATAAGATAAACTTACCAAGGACAGTGATTTCGATATCAGCAACGTCTTTACCGGAACTATTTTGCGCTGTCAGTGTAAATTTTGCGTTCTCTTTGCGTGTACATCCTTTAATCGTAAAGAAAGTCTTGTTGTCTTCGTTACGAATCTAAAACCATAAATATCTTAAAATTTTAATTATAAGTCGTAATTTTACAACGGCGAAATTTTTGCAAATTGGAAACTTGATGAATTTCTGCTAATTTTAGTACACAGTCATAAAGCAATGAAATCTGTTGCAAATTGCAAAACTTACGAAAATACACTTAAAAACTTAATTTTTTTTGCCCAGAATTCCAAAAGTGTTAAAATTTTACTATAAAATATTAATTTACTCCAAATTCTTAAAATTGTGAAATTTTTTTAAATCAATTCTCAAATTTCAGATTTTTAATTTACACCAAAAATTCGTTAAAGTCGGAATATATTACTTTAAACTTGACGCCATCGTTAGGCACTTCCTGGTCCTTCAAGGTCCACGTAAGGTCCGGCGGAGGTTCTCCTGTAACCGGAACCTCCAGCTCGATGGTGTGACCGGCTTTGACTGTGATCGGAGCCATTGCGTTGCGATCAATTGTCGGTTTTACTGTAAAAGTTAAAATCAATCAGATACCAGTAACGAGACTTATTAGTGATAGTGTCCGCCACAGTGACGCGGAAGGCGAAGAGATCAGCCCCTCTGTTGTGATACCTTTGCCAACTGTAACCAAATTTCAACAGGTGCAGGGAGTCAGGGGATAGACAGTCCATGGGTTCCCCCACTTTCGAGACGCCACAACAATTCAAGACAACCACTATCTCACTGTGCACCGTCCGTCCTTTGCGCAAGACAAGCAGTGCTCAATCATGTAAATCAGTTACATGTCATTTAAAAACGTTATTTTATACCATATTTAATTGCGAAGTATTGCTAAGGCTCAGATATATTTAACTTTTGTTCGCAGTCTAAGCCGAGTGTAAGCTTAAGCGGAAATGTGGGTAAAAATGTACGAAAGCCAAAGATCAGTTCAGAATATGAGTGCATCATTGCTATTGGATGAAAATATTTCGTTCAAACTGAATTGAAATTTGAAATTTAAATCAAAAAGTATGAAAGTCTTACGGTATCGTGGTTTGGCAACTTGTTTTCGGGACGGCTCCGACGGTGCGCCAGGTCCTGCTTTGTTCACTGCGCGAATTCGGAACTGATATTCTTCGCCTGGTTTTAAATCACGAACAGTGCCCGAACAAGTTGGTTCTTTGACCTCGCCGGCCTGAAACAATACATTTAAAAAACGTTACGAAATCACTACTGAATGATTATTCTCAAATGTGTGTAGCACTTATCACCAGTTGATGATAGTTCTTGCAACGTATACAGCTGTCTAATAATGATTTTTTTACTATAAAAAACGTTGATTAAAAATTTCCGGTAGAATTAGGCTAATTTAGCTAAAGGATTATTTTGGAGTACAATTCATTACAGAATACGGTAATTGTTAATAAAACTCCGTTAATATTAATTCAAAACTTAAAATATTAATCCAAAACTTACAATATTAATTCAAAACTAGAAATATTATTTCAAAGCTTAAGATATTAATTCAAAACTTAAAATATTAATTCAAAACTTAAAATATTAATTCAAAACTTAAAATATTAATTCAAAACTTAAAATATTAATTCAAAACTTAAGATATTAATTCAAAACTTAAAATATTAATTCAAAACTTAAGATATTAATTCAAAACTTAAGATATTAATTCAAAACTTAAGATATTAATTCAAAACTTAAGATATTAATTCAAAACTTAAAATATTAATTCAAAACTTAAAATATTAATTCAAAACTTAAAATATTAATTCAAAACTTAAGATATTAATTCAAAACTTAAGATATTAATTCAAAACTTAAGATATTAATTCAAAACTTAAGATATTAATTCAAAACTTAAAATATTAATTCAAAACTTAAAATATTAATTCAAAACTTAAGATATTAATTCAAAACTTAAGATATTAATTCAAAACTTAAAATATTAATTCAAAACTTACAATATTAATTCAAAACTAGAAATATTATTTCAAAGCTTAAGATATTAATTCAAAACTTAAAATATTAATTCAAAACTTAAAATATTAATTCAAAACTTAAAATATTAATTCAAAACTTAAAATATTAATTCAAAACTTAAAATATTAATTCAAAACTTAAAATATTAATTCAAAACTTAAAATATTAATTCAAAACTTAAAATATTAATTCAAAACTTAAGATATTAATTCAAAACTTAAGATATTCATTCAAAACTTAAAATATTAATTCAAAACTTATTAGTCAAAATTATTCGAGCCATTTAAGAATTTTTCAACCGCTTCAATTACATTGATAAAATTAACCAAACAACAAAAATAGACTTCGTACCTTGGTCCATTCGCGGCCGTGTTTAGTCTTCTTTTCAATAACGTATCCTTCAATCGGTGCCCCACCATCGTTTCTCGGTGGTTCCCACGTCAAATCCATTCGATCCGAGTCCCAGTCGACAATGTCTGGCGTTCCTGGGGGTCCGGGTTCGTCTGAAACATAAACAAACTAAGCCTAAAAGCCGAAGCCTAAGCATAATGATGGGCGACGAATTATCGAGTCGATTGGCGTCTATGACAAAAATTGATTTGCAAGCACGCCACAAACGTTGTAGCTACCGTATCCCATACTATTCGTAGGGGAAACGATCAAAAAAGGATGATATTGATATCCAACTTACCGTACGGATTTTTGGCCAATGTCGATTTTGTAGTCTGCAACGGTTCTGATCCGCCTTCTTTGTTCACAGCTTTCACTCTGAATTGGTAAGTTTTGCCTTTTTGCAGGCCGTCGATCTAAAAATATATTAAAAGAATTCCTAGAAATGTACTTAGAATTGGGTCGACGTGCCGATGTGAGAAATTTACCGCGAAGCATTTTAAAAAATTTTACATTTTGCCATATATTTTAGCTGAATTTTAATACGCGTTGCCTATTTCAGTAACCAGTTCAAATGCCTTATAGCTTGTCGCCTCGTTCATGTGTACTGTCTTGTTTAAGTTCGAATGTTTTCATTTTAAGTTTTGAATAGAATTTTTTCTTTTTATTGAAAAACAAGTAAAATTTAACATTTTTTAATTTTAAAATTTACGAAAATACTTACATGAGCTTTAGTATCTTTTGCTATGCCGGCGGCGACCCAACGGCCCGTCGCTTCGTCCATTCGTTCAATTTCGTAATGATCAATTGGTTCACCGCCGTCGTCTTCTGGAGGCTTCCACGCCAAATCGCAACAATTATCGAAAACGTCGCTTACTTCTAACGGACCACGTGGTTTGGTTGGCGGTGCTGAAATCACAAAAATAATTATTCAAATATTTTTCAAAAAACTATATAATTGGTTAGAATTAATTTCATTCAAGTTTGATTTTTCAAAAAATAAACATTTGCAAAATTTGTGACTGGAAATTCTTCACTGAAATACGACAGAATCAGCTGTTAGCCAAAAGTGGTACACTGTAAATTCCATTGAGTTTACTAATCAACTCAGACGGATAATTAGTTGATTTTGGTTATTTCAGAGTTAGCAACAGTACATATTTTTAACTCACTCTGAGCTGATTTGTTTCTGGGTAAGCTGATTTAATAAATCAGAATGAGTTCAATCAATTCAGAATTCTGAGTTCTGAAAGACCTATTTGAAAACTCAGGCTTTTGAGCGGATTCAACTCATTCTGACTTAAAATAAACTCATTGGGATTTGCAGTGAAAGAGTAGGCAGATACTCGTAGAAAAATATTTAAATCAGAAGAGTTACATTTGTTGGTCAAACGTTTTAATCGATGCTAAAAACTTTAACTTTTCAATCGAATCTTGCAGACCTTTTTCTCAGCTAAAGAAGTAGTATTCAAGTAGGATCCGTAGCCACGAGGGCCCCCTGGGGGCTAAAATTAAGGCCCCCATTAGAAAATTATCAGCCTAGTTTGTAAGTCAACAACAACCCTTGTATGCCACTCCTGAAAATTTTTTAGCTCTCAACCCTAGCAAGGTGAGCTGGCTACAAGCCTGATGCAAACAGATTAATATATGTCCATTTGAAAGGGACAGTATAGAACTAGGGTGACTACAAAGATTCGGATTCGGATATGGATTCACCAGAAATTTGGGGTTCGGCTTTGGATTCGGATTCGGTTGTGAAAAAGCCGAATTTAAAAGCCGAATCCAACAATGTTCGGCAATATGTTTTGCAGTTTTAAACAATAAAAATTTCAATTAACCTGTTATATTAATAAAAAAATTTTGTTTCAAGTCACAAATCTTAAAACTGAAGTCGGGCACGAAATATATTAACGTTCAAAAGTTATGCGTCTGGCATTGCGTTGATATTCCGAAACAATTTATAGAATAACTGAAATTTGCAACATGCAAGATTCGGATTAGCATTCGGATTCGACAAATTTAAACAACGGATTCGGATTCGGCCAAATTGTGGATTCGGTGCCACCCTGTATAGAACGCAAGACTTTTTAGTCAAGTTGAAGCCCGGGATGGGTTCAAACTCGCGATCTACAGATTTTCAGGTGCCACGCTCCCGACTGCGCCAAACAACGCATCTCTGAATTTGTTTTCAACGTTGACTGTATATTGCCAAATATCCCAGCCCTTCCTTGTGGCGCCCTTAAACGTACCCAAAACTGTGAGTTGAGCATCTGTTTCGGCTTCGCCTTTCTTATCTCTGAATGTATTCTTTGCGACTACTTTGTATTTACCGCGGTCCGCTCGTTTGGCCGCTGTAATATGCAAGTGAGATGATTTTCCTGAAACAAAACATATATATAAACAAAGTAATAAATAAATAAATAAATAAATAAATAAATATATATATTTGTTACGTAGTAATTGTTCTGGTTGTACTCTAACAATTTGTATATTTTCAAAACAGGGCGATTTTCGTTATTCGCTCATCCTGTGTTTTGCAAAAAATGCATCAGATTTACATTTTTTACACATTTGAACTTCTCATGACCTCCACTGATCATTTCACACAAACCTTTTTTATTATCGATCATAAAGCCAGGCATTCCTTCGACAGTTTGGTCTTCTTTATACCAAAAACAGTCAGGCGGTGGCTCGCCGCCAACGGTCACATTGAAATTGGCCGGTTGACCCGCTTTCACTGTCAAATTCTCGAGTCCTTTCAAAAACGGTTTGACAAATCGCGGCTTACACATTTGGGCCTCAGACGGATCGGACGGCAGGCCTGGACCGGCCTTGTTGACCGCTTTGACACGAAATTGATAAGTTTCACCTTCTTTCAGTCCACTGATGGTTGCTTTTGGTTCTGAAAAATATTAATTGATAAATAAAACGTACACAAAATAAATATGAACGATGCTTGCGTGTTGTATTTTCAATCGTGTGTGACAACTAAGGAAAATTTTTAACCTTGCTTGTAAGTCATCGAAATCCCTTGTATGCCCCTCCTGAAAAACGTTTAGCTTTCGTTCTCAAAGGTGATGTTGCTACAGGTGTGGTGTTTTTGCTGTAGCGAGTTTATCCTAAAATAGCGTTTTGATAATGATGAATTTAAAGACCATAACCGGCTTAGGATTTGGCTTAGACTTATAAATCAGATAATTTTTAAACCACAAAATGACACCCAGGTTTTGTTGCTATTTTTGAAATTATTTTACTTAACAGTGAAAATATTATTAGATTCAGTAAAAATTACGAAATTTATTTTCAAAATATAAAGCGGAGTTTTAGACTTTTCAAAATAAACAGTAAAGTTTTCAAAAGTCTTAAAATTCAACCAACCAGTAGAAACACAACGGTATACAAGTTGTAACAAATAACAGAAAAAATGACATAAATTAAGTAAATATTTAAATAAATAAAAAAGTGAAAAGTGTATAATGATGGTAAAAGTGAAAATATGCGTGCAGAGAATTAAAAAATAAGAAAATATATTTTTGGCCGAAACCTTATTATGCTATTTTCAACTTTTACTTTCGCACAAAAGTTTCAGGGCAAGTTTCAGCTGCAAGACTGAGCGGTCTTGATTTATTACTGAAAGAACTTTGAAAAATGATAATCCAGGCCCGGAGCCAGCTCACCTTGCTATGGGAGTGCTACAAAACTTTCAGGAGGGGCATTGAGACGTTCTCAATGACTTACAAGCAAAGTTGAAAATCTGATAGCGGGGGAAGGGCGCAAAATTTTTCCAAAGGGGCTGACCCCGCCTGGCCCCCCTTTTGACTACGGGCCCGTGTTCATCATAACAAAGTTAAAAAGCAAGAAACTAAATATAGAAATAGGATTAAATTACAACTGCTCTGGCTGCATTTGGGCCGACCTCGTCTGGTTTGTATACCTTTATTTTTCCCACGGTCCCTGTTACTTTGAAGGGTATTTCGTTTTGATAATAAGCAACAAAACATTATGTTTAGGATTACACTTACCGTTAAGTTTAGGCTAATGCTAAAGCTTAGGCTTAACTGATATAAGGATAGGTTTAGGCTTAGGCTTAGAATTAGGTTAATGCTGACTGCTTTAGAAACATTTAGTTCGGATACGATAGTTTTGCTATATAAGAAAGTATTTGGGTGTTTTTTAGGAAGAAATAGAATTTGAAAAGACAGAATAACAGTAGAACAATGGTTATTAAGTGCATCTTACTTTGACCCGAATTCACTGAAACGCAACATATATACAAGATTAACAATCTCTGAATCTAACCGCGAATGTGCGACAACACTGTAAATTCCAGTGAGTGAATTAATCAACTCAAGCAACGAATTAGTTATTTCTGGTTATTTTTGAGTTAATAATAGTAAATATTAAAAACACTCTGAGCTGATTCAATTCTGGATGATTTGAAACAACTCAAAATGAGTTTAATCAATTAGGAATTCGCAGTTCTAAATGGCATTATTCAGACTCGGTGATTCAACTCATTCTGAATTAAAATTAATTCATTGGAATTTACAGTGTACCATAAACGCACGAGCCATTCATTTGCCCGAGTGGTACACACAAAATAAATTGTCTTGAAATTTTACGACTCATACTTTCTTAAATTTTCAAGAAAATAATGTCTTGTATTTCAGACATCAATAGCCTAAAACAGCTCAGAAATTTGTGTCTGAAACGGTGAAAACATAAATGTTTTATATTCAAGAAATTACAATTTCCAGTTTATAAGAAATAAATTCTTTCTTTCAAGAAATAGTTGTCTTATATTCATGAATTTATTTTCTGATTGTTATGTATGCAAAATGTTGCTCCGTATTATTCTTAATAGAGTATATAAATAATCTAATTTCAAAATATTTCGGGTTGACATCAGGCTACTCCCAACGTAAGTTTACGTCTTAGACATATCTTAAGGTTGTACAATTATGAAATTTGGTTGAGCTTAAATTGTCTTGAATTTAAGAAAACATTTCTTGAATATGAGAAAATGTTTTTGTGTGTAGAAAGACTTTACACAAAAAATAACTTGTGTATAAATATTTATTTAGAATACTAATTTTGTTTCAAAAATCATTTTTTAAATCTTTTTGTCAAAGGTCAAAATATTTTTTGTTGTTAAAAAACTGCTTAAACTTTTTTGTGGGTTGTGATCACCCGACCCAACAACGACTCGTACGCCTACAATAACTACCGTGTGCAGTGCAAAATTACAGGAGCTAAACCAGTGCATAAATGTTTAAATTCAACAAAGTGCAGTGAAATTATAATCTTGGCCTGTATATATTCTCAAATGTGTATAGCACCTATCAACAATTTATTGATAATAAATTTTCGAACAAACAATGTAATGCCGCTACAATATTCTACAAATACGCCCCAACTTTTTCAATTTCTTCATTGGCTGGTTTGAAATTTGTATGATCTTGAGGTATTAGATACATTTGAGAATATGGGCAGTTGTTTAGTTTAATGAAAGTAGTCATACAGTCTTTACGATTCCTGGCATTAAACGAAAAAAATGCAGAATGTAACCGGAATTGCGGTTCCGGTTCGGTTTTTTTACCTTCCGGTTTCGGAAAATTTTAAACGGAATTAAAAATTCTGGTATTAAATTCTGATCGGTGTAAATTAAGATATTTTACTAAAAATGACGATTAAATTTAAATAGATTTCATTAGCATAGCATGCAAAGCTTGGTAATCGCCGAAAATAAACCATCGAAGGTAGATTTCGCTTCCGTGAATTATGATAATCTAAAATACAGCAGATCGCAACTAGAATTATTAATGAATTTTTCGGTGGCATGTATTTTTCATTTTGCGGTTCCGGTTCCGTTTCCGGTAATTTTTTCAAATTTCGGTTCCGGTAAATTGTAATTCCGGTTGCACCCTGCTTACAGGCTATAGTGTAAATTAACCTCATTGGTCAATAGGACCAAAAATACTTCATTGAGTTTTTATTCGATCAAAATAAGACCCTGGCTACACCCACTTCACCCTTTAAGAATTTAACCGAAATTGCGGACCTGGTTTCAGCAGCGGATCCAGAAATTTGTGACTGGAGGCTGGCTGGCAAAAGTTATGAAACGCAATTTTTACTGTATGCTATAATGGCAATTTTCTGATGGGGAAAATTGTCAGGTATGAACCTTACCATTTTATCACAAAAAGTTTTTTTTCTGACCGTGTGCTGCACTCTTCCCGAACACCTTTGGAATCGCTAGTGTCTGGTTAATAATCAAAATACCCAAAATTTGAACTTACGAGGCACATCTTTGACTTTAACCCAATCTCGAGTGACCGGATCTTTCATTTCGACCTCGTATCCGGTTATTGGAGCCCCGCCGTCGCTTCGTGGCGGATCCCAAGTTAAATCGATATGATCTGCGTCAAAATCGACAACTTTTGGTGTCCCACATTTGCCTGGTTCGTCTGAAATATTGGACCCTTTTTTATAAAACACAGACATTTCATTAATGGTAAACGAAATCATCATAAACCTTTTCCCGCATAGAGTATACTATGAGCAACTCAGCGCAAATCGTGTACGCGAAATATTAATAATAATAAAATTGAAAACATTCACGCTACTAAAGTTTATCTGGCATTTTGAAATCAAATTAGTAATTGGCCTGAATAGCAAATTGGGTTACGGTAGAAATCGTTTGTAAGTCACGTTGAATATAAGTGACATAAACGTACCCCATGGATCTTTAATTAGCACAGGTCCTGCCATTGACAAATGTTCCGATAGTCCTTCTTTATTTTTTGCTTTGACACTGAAATGAAACAAGTATACGATATCCCGTTGCATGTCCATTGCAATGATAAATGTACTATTTTTCAATATTAGGCTTAGGCTTAGGCTTAAAATGTTTATCAAATTAGACAGGGGTATATATTTTGGCCGTGTGGTTGTTGGTTATTATTCTTAACTTCGTATAACGCCTAATAGTAAGAGTGGATAATCGATATTTAACAAGATTGTGCAGCTGGGCACATTCTGTGTAGATAAGAATGTACCCGGTACGCGTTGCGTTTTTGGCCAACCCCCTTTATTTAGAGGGCGGAACAATCGGTGCGAACCATGGTACTTTATGTATGAGGTGTCAATCATGCTCCCCTTATAGTTTAATTTACGGATATTCATGTGATAGCAACCCCCTCTAAACTAGAAGGATCGGCCAAAAACGCAACATCCATTGGTACATTTTGTACCATACGGGACCCCAAGAGTTGCACACTTTTGTCATTAATATATTGAACCAGCAAATCAAAGAATATAAAATCTCAAGCAGGCGTTACCTATAATTTTATCCTGTTCTACCAAGGACATAAATAGATTAGGCTTTAGAGTGATTTTAACGATTAGGCTATAATAAAGTTTAGTTTTAATACAATCCATATTAACGCTTAGGTTTAGGCATAACATTAGACGTTGGCCAGGAATATGCCATAAAACTAACATTGTTAACATTTTAAGTGCCCTAACCAGATAAGTTTTTTGTGTTAAAAATTTATCGCTAACTGGTGATAGAAGCTACTAGTCTGCCAGATTTGCCAATGCGCAAACGTTAGCGAAAGCACAAAAACGTTCTTACTTTTCTTTTCATAGAACAATCACGTGTATTTCTTAAGAAATTATTGTAAACAAAGTAAACGCTGGAAAGTTGCCCAAAATACGTATGTGCGGCGTTCCAGCTTTAATATATAGATTTCATTTAAAAATATCAAAATTACCGGAATTTGTAATCTTTCTTGTTCGGCAATCCGGTCACTTTGAACGTCGTGTCTTTCGGATCCACCGTTGCGAATTCTTTGTAACCGCCACCATCAGTAATATTCTGTGCGTAGATGACGTAACCTAAATTAAAAAATAACTGGTCATTGTCAAACAAATTTAGCCAGTTTTGTTCAAATCATTTAAGTATTTCGTTTTAATTGACAACATCATAGAGAACTTTACAGACCAGAGAAAGCTCAGCTTAAAATTTTTCATTCTTGCTTGTAAATCAACGAAAACACTTGTATTGGATGCCCCTCTTGAAAATTTTTAGCTCCCCTTGCAAAGTGTGGTTGCTACTGACCTGGAACATTAACCAATCAAAAATGTTTAACTCACCTTCAAGCGGTTCGCCTCCGTCATCTTTTGGTGGCTTCCATGTCAACGTACATCCGTCTCCGCAAATATCCTTCGCTTCCAGTGGTCCTTCAGGCGGATCTGGCTTACCTTAAAATAACAAATAACTGGTTTCATTTTAAGTGACGGCACAAGTAATTTATTCAACATTAACGTTTTTTTAAACATTTAAATCAAAAATTATTGGTCAAAATATAATTAGTCGCTTACAACTATTTCTTACGAGCAAAGCGTAGGCTTGCAGTTATTAAGAGCAGTATTTCGCTCGCGGTTAAATTTAATTGTCAAGTGAAGATTTTACAAAATATTGGAGTGTGAAAAAGGAATTAATTTGAAGTTTGGGCTGCGTTTGAACGTAAAATGATAATGTTTCTTTAAGATTCTGTTCAGTCTTCAAACAAAGCATTCGGTAATTTTAAAATATTAAACTTCTATCATTTCGATTTTCAGGTAAAAACAATTTTTGAACCTTGTTTGGCCAATATAACGAGCACGGGCGGAACAGTATTATAAGCATATTCCTAAGCCTAAGCCTAAGCCAAGCAAAAAAATTTGTCTAAAGCTTAAGCTTACTCTATTTCAGTCCCACAGAAAAACGTTCTGCCCCTGATCTTTACATACGCCGTTTTTTCAAACGAAATTTTTTTAATTTAAAATCTGTCAAAATAAACCAAAAAAACTTAGGAGTGTGAAAAAGGAATTAATTAATTTGAAGTTTGGGCTGCGTTTGAACGTAAAATGATAATGTTTCTTTAAGATTCTGTTCAGTCTTCAAACAAAGCATTCGCTAATTTTAAAATATTAAACTTCTATCATTTCGATTTTCAGGTAAAAACAATTTTTGAACCTTGTTTGGCCAATGTAACGAGCACGGGCGGAACAGTATTATAAGCATATTCCTAAGCCTAAGCCTAAGCCAAGCAAAAAATTTAGTGTACAGCTTAAGCTTACTCTATTTCAGTCCCACATAAAAACGTTCTGCCCCTGATCTTTACATACGCCGTTTTTTCAAACGAAATTTTTTAATTTAAAATGTGTCAAAATAAACCAAAAAAACTTACCGACGACCAAAACTTCTGCTTCGCCTTCTTCGATCCCTGAATCGTTTTTCAACTTGACTTTGAACAGCCCAGAGTCGCCTCGTTGAGCATTTTCAATTTTAATTGAAGCTTTTTTTGGTTCAGTCACAACTTTGTTTCGACCGCCGTGTTTGATTGGCTTGTCAGCTGAAACAATTAACGAATACAAAGTCATTAATCTTATTTAATATGGGAAGTTTCGACCGCCGTGTTTGATTGGCTTGTCAGCTGAAACAATTAACGAATACAAAGTCATTAATCTTATTTAATATGGGAAGTTTCGACCGCCGTGTTTGATTGGCTTGTCAGCTGAAACAATTAACGAATACAAAGTCATTAATCTTATTTAATATGGGAAGTTTCGACCGCCGTGTTTGATTGGCTTGTCAGCTGAAACAATTAACGAATACAAAGTCATTAATCTTATTTAATATGTGAATCAAAGCTTAATGGCTTGGTTTCCAAAATCCGATTTAAGTATAACTAAGTACTTAAGTACGTGCTAAATAATTATTTTAACCATTTTATTGTTTACAAAAGCGTAAAATACTTAAGCCGCTGACTAAACTTGATATGTTACAAATTAACCGTTCAGGCTTGCTTAGCTTGGTCAAATTGAACTTGTAGACTCACGGTGCCTCTTTAATATAAAGCAAGACTATTACTTTCTTGTTATGACAACTGCTGACAGCCATTTGGAGTTTATTTGATTTTGCTCGCAAATTTAAGTATTAAGTCGGCGACTTAAGTAGCTACCTAAGTACAACCTAAGTCAATACTTAAGTAAGATTTCAGAAACCGAGTCAATGTTTTCAAGTGGAAGTTGTGTACATCACAGTTTGATTATAAGAATTCGGCGATCCAGACACGATACACAACTGATATTTCTTATTGATTTTGAATGCGCATACGCGTAACAATTGTTAAACACTGCTCATTGTGTATTGTTTTGCTTTACGCTAAAAAAATTGGTTAAAAACAATTTATTGACACTTACCACAAGTCCACGTGACTTCCGGTGGCGGTTCACCGGATATTGGCAAATCGAACTTGATCGTTTCGCCAACTTTAACCTTCAACGGTTTGAGCATTGCGCGATCGAACCATGGCGGAGCTGAAAATATGAAAATAAGTAATAAAAGCAAAAAATAATTAACAAAATAAGAAAACAATTAATATAAACTGCAAATAAAGCAATAATGATTAGCAACAGTTTAAAACATATAAACACAGCAAAAATTATCACACAAAATTCGGATGTTATTTCTAAAATACAGAAAAAATCAAAAGAACACGATTTTACCGAAACGAACATCATGGGTCGCATCCTTTTGGGGCGGATATGAGTTAAATTAACCCAAAAAACTCAGGGCAGACGAGACAAATTCAGTTTTACACACGACTCTCTTAAAATACTAACATTTTCCGCGTTCGAATTATTAAATTGCTGAAATTTCAAAAAATAAGAAACTTATTTTTAAATAAAAAACACTTCATTTGCTCTACCGATGCTATTGGCCAATGTTAATTATGGGAACACACCTACTGGGGAAACTGGAAGACTGGAACACTGGAACAGTGGGATACTGGGCTGGGACGCTAGGACACTGCACTGTAAATTCCAATGAATTATCTAATTTACTCACAGTGAGATTTAGTTATTTTTGGTTATTTCTCAGTTATTAACAGCAAATGTTAGCTTCCTCTCAACGGATTTAATTCCGGGTGAAATTATAATTAATTAACTCAGAATGACATCAATCCGTTCAGAATTCTGAGTTTTGTAAGATCTAATTCAGAGCTCAGAC
This sequence comes from Enoplolaimus lenunculus, assembly GCA_030248215.1. Classification (NCBI taxonomy): domain Eukaryota; kingdom Metazoa; phylum Nematoda; class Enoplea; order Enoplida; family Thoracostomopsidae; genus Enoplolaimus; species Enoplolaimus lenunculus. The sequence goes on along the minus strand of JASANG010003268.1, from coordinate 12,158 downwards.
TTTTGAGTGGATTCAACTCATTCTGACTTAAAATCAACTCACTGGAATTTACAGTGTGGAAGGCTAAGACATTGGCAGAAAGACAGTGAGAGTCTGGAATAGTGGGATATTCCGGTGGGCAGATCCTTATAAGCCAGTTTTGTGTAAACATAAAAATTTATGCCGAAACAAAAGAATAAGCTCAAACAGTCGTTTTAGTTGAACTACAATACTTGCATAAGCACTAAAGTATAATTTTAATTTAAGTTATTAGCACAACCAAATCTGCCTCGGTTGGTTTCGTTAAACCTCCAAATTCAGTCAATATTTTGGCCCATGTATAGAACAGGGCCGGAACAATAGTATAAGCATATTCCTAAGCCTAAGCCTAAGCCTAGGCCTAAGCGTATGGATGAGCCTATTCCTAAGCCTAAGCCTAAGCCTAAGCGTATGGATGAGCCTATTCCTAAGCCTAAGCCTAAGCCGAAGCAAGAAAACTAGTCTAAAGCTTAAACTGACTCTATTCTAGCCCCTCCACAACAACGATCCGGCCCTGTTCTATACATCGGCCAATATTTTTATCGAAAAAACTTCAGTTTAAATAATTGTAAATTATCGCTGAAACCACTTCGCATCGGTAGTTTTAATATTGAAAAATTTGTTAAATTTTGCAATTTTTGTAATCGAAGAAAATAAAAAATTAAATTAAAATTTTGCGAAAATACGCGACCACAAAAGTGACAAATTTTCAAACTTTACAAAAAATGACTTAATATTATTTTCAATTGAAATTTCTTTCTACAACTCGCTTTAGATACTCTTATTCTATTCTTGTTCGTTAGCTTGGATTTTTCGTTTCACTTCAGTGTCAAAAACTTAAACTTCTTGATTTATCCAAAAATGCGCTCGCAGTGAAATGTCTAAATTCTCACATGTAATAACAAGCTTTATGGCATTCCGCCGAAAATATCCAGTATCCGGTAGGTCTATCCAGCTCATCCAAACCGGATACGGATGTTAGATTTACACGATATTAAACCGAAACAGGATACTCGGTCACTCGCTGAAATATCATTCATATTACACAATCCTGCATGCATACGGAATACTGACATGAAGCCACCGAGTTCCCCCATCCCACCAACTGCCCTCTAAATTCCGGCTCGCACGCCATGGGATCTCGTATCCTTACCCGGTTTATCCCTGACAACAATCGGTTGCGTCTTTTCAGACGGATCACCAGGGCCAGCTTTATTCACCGCTTTGACCCTGTAATAATACTCTTCACCCTCAACTACGCGTTCATCCCGGCATTCGAGTTTCTGTCCCGCAGGAATTGACGCTATTGTGAACCAATCTTTATCTTTCTTTTGTCGCCGTTCCACGATGTACATCTCAATCGGAGCGTTACCGTCTGATGCTGGCGGTTGCCATGTAAGGGTCACATGATCATGTTCAATGTCCACCGGTGTGAGCTCACGTGGCTTGCCGGGTGGTTCTTGAGAAATATAAATATATAAATTAATAAATAAGTAACAAATAATTGCATAGCTACTTTTTAAAAATTAATCAGTGGCTGATCCAATCGCATTATGAGTAATTTTTTCTGGGAAATTGCAGTTTTCAAAACAACAATTATCGGCTGAATGTTTATTCTGCGCAGGCATATATTGAATAGCGAATTAAACTTTATTAATTTTAATTTTGTTTGAACAATAAGGAAATTCTAGGATACATTTGAGACAAAAAACGTTTTTTGAAATAACTTAAATTACGATTTAAAACAACTTTTATGTAATTGTGGAAAAATTTTGGCCACCACTAGCAAACTTTCAACCTTGCTTGTAACTCATTCAAAACCCTTGTATGCACGTCCTGAAAATATGTTAATCCCTCTAGCAAGATGAGCTAGACTACGGACCTGAAGCGTTGACATCAGCCATTTTATCAATTTCATTTTATCAATTTCAATTTGGCAAAAATATATTTCGGTCGAAAAATCCTCGGATCAGCTACTGATAATAACATAGCTACCGTTGTACGCTATGCAAATTTGTTTAATTTGGTTAATAGCCTCTAACACTTGCGGCAGAGCGTTCAGCTTAACACATACCGTTTTAAGCTAAAAAATAATCTTAAAGCATTGAGTTAGCTAGAAAAACTCTTGACATTAATGTTTAAAATGCAATTTAGCATTAATAATACAAACGTATCTAAGTCAAGTAAATATTCTAACAATTTCACTATTTCCTGCGCCCTTGGTTTAAAGTCTAAAGGGTTGCGCTATACTTTACCGTGCCGAACGCCGCTATGCGTTGCTATCAAAAACATAGGCAAAATGTGAGCGACAATTTTTAAAAAAATTTCCTGCGGTGCGCGGCAGGTATAACGCAATCGTTACTGAAATCATCTTACAAATGAACAAATTATAATTTGTGAAAATTTTTCATTTAAAAAATAACATTTGAATACAGCAGCTTGAGAACTTTGAATGTCTAAAATATAAAACGAAGTAAATGTTTTAAAATAGAAATATTTAATTTTGGGAAAAAGGAAAAAGTCTACAAACATTATGGCTGTGGAGCAGGGAGAGAGATAAACACAGCTTACAATTGCCAAATATTGGTAGCAAGAAAACATAGGGTAATAAAGGGGTTTGAACAGTATTTAAAGTAACAATCGGTTGAAATTTTATATAAATTTTAACTTCAATCGAAAAAAGTTTAAAATGAAAAATAATTCGCTGAATTTATAAATAGAAATTAGACAATTGATAAAATTAGCTGAAATTTGAATAAATTGAAAACTAATAAATTTGTTGTAAATTTTAAGTTAAAAATAGTCAATTTCATTTTAAACTAAAAAGCTTTATGAAAAAATTAAAAAACAAGAACACAAAATTCTACTTTTTAAAAATATAATGCGAAAAACATCCAAAGAAAAAAAGTCAATTTAATTGTAGAGCAAAAAGTTTTATAAAAATTAAAAACAAATTCTCTTATTTAAAAAATAAAATACGAAAAAAAGATAAAATAAAAAAAGCCAACTTCATTTTAGAGTAAAATTTTTATGAATAACAAACAAACAAGAAAATGAAAATCTTGTTTTTGTAAACAAAATACAAAAAAATAAAAAATATAATTGTGAGACACTTTCAGATCCTTTACACAGGGTCCATGATACGAGGTATAATTTGAGATTAGCAAGCAGCTACAAACTGCAATTGCAATAATCGCGTACAAATTTCAATGCATGCAACAGCGAAGATAAGCTAATAAGCTTAGCAGCATAGTTGAAAGCAGAAATGTAGCATAAGACATATTTATTTAAGCAACCCAGGGTTAGTTCTATAAACACAGCTAAATATGTGCCCTATTATATATTTTTTGCTATTTCAATATTTCACAAAATAGAGAAATATATACCGTTTAGGTTTTCATAATTTTCGCCCGTATTCTCAAATGTATGCAGCACCTATCATCAGTGTGCAACTGTGTACATTCTGTGTAGATAAGAATGTACCCGGTACGCGTTGCGTTTTTGCCCAACCTCCCATTTTATTTAGAGGGGGTACAACCGGTGCGAACCATGACATTTTATGTATGCGGCGTCAAACGTGCTCCCCTTATAGTTTAATTTAGGGGTATTCATGTGATTGCGACCCCACTCAAAACAAGGAACGTCAGCCAAAAACGTAGCACCCGGTGGTACGTTTTGTACCATGCGGAATACCAAGAGCTGCATACTCTTGTCATTATCCACTCTTGGTAATATTATCCGTTACGAAATAATAGAGTTCGATACTAAATTTTCACATCGCGTTCAGCAACTGATTAAGCTGAATAGCAAACCAATTTATGATAACCTGCGTTTAGTAATTCGATATTTTCAGTACAAATGTTAACTGGTGATAGGTGCTACACACATTTGAGAATATCGCTTTTAATTTAAGCACTTTCTGATTAAAAAATAAAATCCTTAATTTGTTTGAAGATGCTTGTTTACTAATCGGAATATCATCAAACTCTCAATTAAATCTTACTATTTTTAAAATAGTAAAACAATGGCTGGATTGCAGAAACATTAAAATGTCAACTTGTAAATATTTTCATTCTAAAAAACTTAAGTCATTTTAAGACAACTCGAAAATTTTAAAATAAACAAATCTGAATTATCGAATATTTTTCAAAAAAACTGATACTCAAAAATAGTAAAATGTCTACTGAAGTAAAAATCACGTTTAAGAGCGGTGGTTTGTAAATTAATGTCATATGACATTCGAGTTTTGTCTGTTGATCCAATGTAAGAAGAGGAAGTTCAACGTTGACATTATGTTAACAAGGAACAATCTGTGACCCGTCTGCTGTTTATAACGTGAATCCCGTATGATGATTGTGCAACTCAGCCATTGTTGATAAGGGTCAACTATTACATTAATGCAAACTTGACGAAAATCACTTATATCAGTTAGAAGTCGACTTATGTCATGCCTCTGCAATTGTTTTAAACTGAACCAATGGATTGTAAACGATAATGCCAAGGATAAGAAGGGTACCGAGTTCAATTGAGAACAAGGGCAACACTGTAAATTCCAGTGAGTTAATTAATCAACTCAGAGAGAGAATTAGTTATGTGTGGTCGTTTGTGAGTTAATAGAACTAAATATTAACTTATTCTGAGATCATTTAACTCCTGGTGAGTTGACTAATTTACTCAGAATGAATTAAACCAATTCATGATTTTGGAGTTCTGAAAGATGTAATTCAGAGCTCAGGTTTCTGAGTGGATTCAACTCGTTCTGAGTTAAAATCAACTCGCTGGAATTTACAGTGAAGATTTTGACGTTTACGGTAAGGATCAACAAGTTTTCATGTAAGGATTACTGTAGCCCGTTTGGGAAAAAGTACTGAAAAAAAGGCTCGGGTCAAATTCGCAGAATTCCAATCGGAATAAATTTTAGCGAAATCCAGAATGGGAACCGGAATTAGTAGATTTTATTGTTTTTAGGTTTTGTTATTTCTTTCGAATGGTAAAATAAAGACGCTGTTATTTTGGTTTCCGCTAGTTTTACTTGGTTTGAGCGTTCATTTTAAATTCCAGACCGACAAATTAAGTGAATGTGCAATTCCGCTACACACCTTCCGTTGCCTGAAGGCCGGATATACTAATATTAACCAAAATTAATACAAAAAGAAAATATGAAATTACGTTGGTTAATTCTGTCTCTTAGGAAAAATTTATAAAATACTTGAAATGTAACAATTGAGGAATGACATAATTTTTGGGTAAATGGGTCTAAAATGTCACAATAGAATACATGTAATAATCATAATAATAATAATAATAATAATAATAAAGCAAAAAACAAGAGAGCAAAAATTTGAACAACTTACCAAATGGATTTTTGGCCAAAATTGGTTCAGCGCTCAATGCGTCCGAAACACCGATTGCGTTGACGGCTTTGACGCGAAATTTATATTCCCCATTTTCTTGAAGTCCTTTCGCCTAAAATTCAAACAAAATTGTTTTAAGATATTTTAGAAAACTCATAAATTTGTTGAATTCTCAAAATTTATAAACCGCAATGCGCAAAACTGCAAGCGAATGTATAAAATTTATATTTTCTAACTATAGAACAATTATGTTAATATGCTATGAAACTATTGTAAACAATGTATGCTAAAAACTTGCCAAAATACGTATTTGGGATATTCCAGCTTTAATTATATAAATAAGCTATGACACAGCTTATTTGAAAATACTTCAGAAGTGGACAAACTCTAAAATACATCGCTTGTGTAGCAAAATTCTATTAATAAATGCTTATTAGGTGTTGTCAAAACGTTATTTTCCAAATAACCACTGACGCTGGTTGTCAAAATACGGAAAACGTTTTGCATTTTGACGCGATTGGATAAATTTGTCAAATTTGAAGAAAAAATTTATTTACACTTTAAATATTTCAGGGTGGAACAAAGCTGCTAATGTGATTGGACGAAAAACATCCAGCGTTACAAGACAGTTAACCGTCCGTCGCCGTAGGACACCGCACGGTGACGTACGATGACGTACGGCGCCGGGCGTTGAAGGACGGCGCCAAGAGTCATCAAACGTATACCGCTACCCTTACTATGAACAATCATTAATAGTAGTTGCACTGTAAATTTCAGTGAGTTGATTTTAACTCAGAATGAGTTGAATCACTCAGTCTGAGTTAGGACTATCAGAACTCAGAATGTTGACTTGATTCAGTTCATTCTGAGTTAATTAATCGACTCAGCCAGAGTCCACTTTCAACTCAGAGTGAGAATCAACTCAATTCGGAGTGAGTTAATGTTTACTGATATTAACTCAGAAATAACTAACTCGCTAGCTGAATTGATTAATCAACTCATTGAAATTTCCAGTGTACTCTCAAACAAGATTCACTAGCAATTTGTGGTCGAGTTGTCTAGAGTCATTCCTCAAAATACCTTAAACGAGCAACTTTTCGGTTCGCCCAACTTTTTCCATTCGCCGCTGCGGCCTTCTTGGACTTCAACGATATAATTTTGAATCGGTGTTCCGCCGTCGTCTTTCGGCGGTTGCCATGACAACGAACACGACTCAGCGGTGACGTCATCGATTTTCAACGGGCCTTCAGGTGGACCGGGTCGATCTGAAATGCAGTCCAAAAATATAAAAACTTTAAAGCGAAGCGTATTGTTTATAATTTTAAAAATGTTCAAGAAGTATATTTAATGTTTTTTGCGCAAAAATATACTATGAGCAGATAAGCGTTAACTGACGCCAAATGATACACAATTGCTGGGTTTCTGAAGTCTTACTTAAGTGTTTACTTAAGTTATATATACTTAAGTATATAATTACTTAAGTTGCCGAGTTAAGTAAATACTTAAATTTTCGAGCACAAATAAGAAAGCGCCAAATAACGGACATTGTTATGACAAGAAAGTAACAGTTTTGCTTCATATTAAAGCGGCATCATAAGTCTACAATTTCAATTAGACCTAGGTTAGTATGCCTGAGCGGTTAATTTGCAACATATCAAATTTAATTAGCGACTTAAGCATATACTTAATTTAAGTACGTTATTAAAAACGACAAATTGTTAATCAATTTACTTAGCCCGTACTTTTGTACTAAAGTCGTACTTAAGTAGGGTTTGGGAAACCTAGCCAATGTGCATTATCTAACAATGACGTGTACGACAGTCAAAAATATTACACAAAACCAAAAAGTATCTTCCTTCACCGGAAAATGCCGGCAACATCAATCAAATGATACCTTTGACTTCAAGATCAAAGGGCGCCGTCGCGACTCCACCGCTGTTGCCGATGTCCAGCTCCCATAATCCAGTATCGTCTTTGCTCGGGGATTTCAACTCCAGAATAACGCAATCGTCTTGAATCGTTGGTTTCAACTTGATTCCATCCAGTTCGACTGGTTTGCCGTTTTTACGTAACGCCAGCTGTGGTGGACCTTTTTTCGTGCCTTTGACTGGAATTTACAATTTATAACCAATCTATAAATCATGGTCGTAAAACAGTACACTGTAAATCCTAATGAATTGATTAATCAACTCAGCAAACGAGTTAGTTATTCCTGAATTAATAACAATAAGCATTAACTCACTCTGAGTTGAGCTGATTTTCACTCTGAGTTCAATTGATTCCGAGTGAGTTGAATAATTAACTCAAAGTTAGTTTTATTGACTCAGAATTCTGAGTTCTGAAAGTCTTAACTCAGACTAATTGATTAAACTCATTATGAGTTAAAATCAACTCTCTGTGATTTATAGTGTAGTATAATCATATTCTTAATCCTAAACGTAAAGCTAAGCCTTAGCCAAAGCGTAAGAATAAGCCTTTAACCGAAGTCTAAGCAAAAAATTAGTCTAAAGCTTAAGCGATTCCATAGAAATCCACGGAAAAACGGTTCATCCCTAATGTATACTGGGACCAAATTTAGTATATGTTTTTTAAGAATCCCAAGTCATCAAAATGTGCTTTTATTTTGAAATTTGGCATATTTTTCGCTTTTTGTTTTATACCGAGACAAATAACGGTGTGTATTTGTTTTAAAATTTTAATGAGTTTAAAATTTTTAAGTACAATCGTTTCAATACGACCTTATCACATTTGATATTCATTTAAAAAACCGTGTCCGATTGCGCAGAAAATAAAGTGATATCAACTTTGTACACCATCACCCAACTATATATACACTTATGCGGCGTTCACGTTATAACTGGGGCAGCTTGGAACACGTTTTGTCCAAGTTGATTCGACGTCAACATAAAACTTTGTGATCTGAATAGCGGTTATGTAGACCAAATGTGAATGTCATATGACATTGGCTTACAAATCACTGATGTCGAGCGATCATCGTATACAAATAACCATTTGTCATATGATACTGCGGGACATTTATGCGAATATCATATGATATTCCAAAATTCTACTAAATATCATATGATATTTATACAGGACAATGGAATTTGTGCACGCTAAATAAAACAGTAAAAAGTCGGATAATGCAGCATTAAATGATTTCGCAAGTTGAATTAGCTTCTACCGTTCTGTTTCTCGCTAAGTTTTTCCCAAAATATATTCCTAAGTACAAATAATTCAAATTTGAAATTTTAGTATCATATGACATTCTACAGTACAATCAAGCTAGTTTACCACAACTTTGCAGACATTTTCAAACCCAGTTATAACGTGAACCCCGCATTAGGCATAGGCTTAATACACACAAAAAAGAATTTCTGAATTTATTCATAAAATGTATTTTCTGTGGCAAATCTGAAAAGTTTTTCTGATATTTAAAACAATGTTTTCTAAAAATAAACTGAAAAACGTTTATTTTCAGACTTTATTTCAAAACTGTTTTGAAAACTTTTCTGTTATAATAGAAATAATTTTCAAGTGCACCTTGCTAATCATATTTGTTAAATGTAAGAAATTTTTTCTTAGCAGAAATATTATTTTGAGTGTAGAAGGATTTACCAAGCCTAAGTCTTAGTCTAAATGCGGGGGAAAGTGTACAAGGGCGGTTACTGACTTTCGATTATAAGCAAGATTGCATTTGCAGTTTTGTTTACATTTTTAGAAAAATTATATCAGTTGAGAAATAAAGATAACCTTACTTGTGAACGGGATTTTCAAAATCAACGGCTTTTCAACTTCCGCTTCAATTTTCTTTCGTTTCCAGTTCAACACTGGTTTCTTCTCAGCTGAAAAAACAACAAAAACAAATATTTGCTTTGTTATTTTCAATTTAAATTAATATTTGTTATCAGTTGGTGATTGGTCTTGTAACTTACCTGAGATGTTCACTATTTTGGCTCATGTAAAGCGTACAGGCGCAGAATGTTTTTCTGTGGGACTGCAATAGAATAAGCTTAAGCTTTAGACTAATTTTTTTGTTTAGGCTAAAGGCTTAGGTTTAGAATTTTGTATAAGCATATTGGCCACAACTTTATGTATGAGCATAGAATGTTGCATACGAACACGAATCAGGTTGAAATAATTTATTAACTTGTTGTTCTGTTTCGTGACAAGTATCATTTGTGAACCAAAACTTAAACTTTTTCTGTAATATGTTATTTTTCTCATAAGCAAATTTTCTACGAATTTTAAACATTTACACCTTTTAAAAAAGACAGCGAACAATTAAAGAAAATGGATAAAAAATAAAACTTATAAGAGCAGCAGTCAGAATTAAAAATAAAAACGTATTAAATTAAATAAAGTTAAAATAAATTATTTATTTAAATTATCTCAACAGATATAAAAATAAAAATATAACTTCAAAAAATTAAGATAAAAAATTACTTAAATTATCTCACCAGAGATAAAAATAAAAATATACGTATTAAATTGTTAAAAAATTAAGATAAAATGATTTACTCAAAAACCAAATTAATATGAACAACATTAAAAATTAAAATATATATTAAATTTTTAAAAAATTTCAAATCAAATTCGTTTAAAAACCCACGACTTACCTTCTAAAACAGTCAGCTTCGCTTTGCCTTTGAGTCCACCGGTTTCAATTTCAAACGTTGTTTCGTCATCCATTTGAAGATTTCGAATTGTCAACGTATGAACGCCGTTTTTGTTTTTGGTTTCAAATTTACCCAACGGAACCGATTGGATCTTTTTTCCATTGCGATACCATTCAGCGGGCGCTTTGACGTCTTTGACCTGAAATATGAATTATAAATAATACAAAAAAACTAATCAAAATGATTGTAAAAATTGCAACTCGAGCGATTCAGAATGCAAATCAATTATTTATATGTCGTTCGATCTTTTGTTGTCATGTAAATTGTTAGGCATAATATGCTGCAACCATGCCTGAATTATGTGTCGCAAGCATTCCAGCTTTATTTATTTATAAATCATTACTTTGGCCTTCTGCCAAAATTAATAACATTACACACTTGTTAAGTTTAACAATTAAGCATAAAACAAAGCTTGATTTTCGGCCAGTATTATTTTGAGGGGGTAGTATATAAACATATTGCTAAGGCAAAGCCGACCAATGTAAAGAACAGGTGCGGAACAGTACTATAATCATAGTCGTAACCCTAAGCCTAAACCTAGCAAATAAATTAATCTAAAGTTTAAGTGTACTCTTTTCTAGTCCCACAGAGAAACGTTCCACCCCTGATCGTTCCATATGCCCCAAAGTCTGAGGTTAAACCTAAGCCATGGTGTAAGGATAAGTCTTACAACTAAGCCGAAGTCTAAGCCTAAGGGTTGTGTTATACTTTACTCTGTACTGCACACTGCGTGCGGTCACCCGCGGCAAGTTATAATAACTTAAATTAAATTTAAAACTGTAATGAATAATTAAAAGTCACAAGAAAATTAATTAATTGCATAAAAATATAAAAATCCATATAAAAATCGCTGAACGCTGTTAATTTTTTGTTACGTAACTCCTAGTTTCATGGGGTAAGGGGGGCTACGGTTTGTTCGTGCGACCCCGTGCGGGAGTTAAAAAATTACTTCCATTTCTGTGCCGTTCTAAGTGTGGTTACTTGCTGGTATAAATGTCTATTTTCTATTTCCACTCACCTGACACTGAAATGTAATTTCTTCCCGTTCGGTTCCAGTCAAATCTTTAAGTTTCTCAATAAATCGATTCGCGGCTGAAATATACAAAATACAATAAAACAACGTTACACTGTAACTTTCAATGAGTTGGTGAATCGCCAGTTGATTATTTCTGAATTAATATCAGTAAACATTATCTCACTCTGAAGTGAACTGATTCTTACTCTGAGCTGATTGACTATGGGTGAGTTGGTTGATTAGCTCAGAATTAATTGACTCAACTCAAAATTCTGAGTTCTGATAGTCTACTCAGACTGAGTGATTCAACTCATTCTGAGTTGAAATCAACTCACTGGAATTTACTGTGTACAAAAAACACTAAATATTTAAATCTGACTAAAAATCCGTATGCCATCCTTAAAAGGACGGACACGTGGCTGGCAAAATTAAACCTATTCTTTTTAGACTTATTTTAATTTAAATATAAAAACCTATCACTAATTGGTGAATGTTGCTAGCGCTATTGTCAGTTCAAATTTTAAATTTAATATTCTATTCACACGTGCAAGTTTTTACTTCAAAAATTCGCAGTTGCCACATTTTGCAAAAGTAATAAATTTTGCAACAAATTCTCGCAACTGCAAGTTACAGTTGTAATGTTTGAGCAAGAGATTTTAAGCAAATTTTGAACGTTTAAAGTGCCTCAGCGTCTCTTGATGTCGAAAAACTGGCACGAGTGAATAGAGACTTTACCTTCAACAATCAATTGACCCATGGTTTGATCGTCTTTGGTTGTACACTTGTATTCACCTTCATCTTCGAGTCCAGCACATTTGATTAACAATTTTCGTTTGCGTCCGATTTTCTGTTCTTCGTAATTTTTATCCGTTGCCTAAATAAATAAATAAATAAATAAATACATAAATAAATAAATATATAAATACATAAATAAATAAATAAAAATATAAATAAATAAGTAAATAAATAAATAAATAGATATATTTATATATAGAACAGCAATGTAGTTTATTCTAATAGTGATAAAGCGTTGACAAATTTATTTTTCGTGTACTCAAATGTTTGGGTCGTTTCGCAAAAATAAATGCCTAA